>JAKJJM010095180.1:0-19422 GCA_021901965.1 Pipa carvalhoi
ATCTGCTTCACATGAAACATCTAATGGGGGGAAACGCTTCTCACTAAGGTATAGTACTGCATATGTAAAGATGTAATCTGACTATAGTTCTCCTTTAAAGGGTTGAGCCTAACCTACTCACTTGGTTATATAGGGACTCTCTAACAGTCTTCCATCTCTCATGAAATCTGCTCAGCAGGAAATGCTTATCCTAGTGGACCTTCTTGTCTCTAGGACAATTCCTCCCCTAACCCTTAAGAGCTAAGAGAGGGAAGAGAGTTCCCATCTCTCCCACACTTTCTTTACACCACCCTCTAAGTCACCTGACCTATGTCTTATCTCCCACTCCCTACTGGGATATTCTAAACCCCCTTTGGAAGACATCTTTATAGGCTATAACGTTACCTCTTTTTTTACTTTATCAAGTAGATGTCAGTAACATATCAATTTAACATTATCTCTGTTAAATTAAGTTACCACAGTTTCATTAACATACCATTCTTCATAATAACTTGTTTACACATATCTTATCCTATTACCATTTTACCTGCCATTTCACTTACTTTTAATATACAATCTTACAACAGACAAAAATATTATTTTAATTTTAGCTGAAATGCTTGAAAATGTAAGTTTTAGGGGAAAGTACACAATACTACACACACTTTAAAAAAAAACAAAAAAACAACAAAGATAAATCTGACTGAACTCTTTAAATTTAATAACAGCCCCCTAATAGCACACATTAATTTTAAGTTTGCCTTTTTTAAACTCCTTTCACATGAATTCTTACTATCCTTTTCTTAGTGCACTTTATGAATACACCATTTTCTTTGCAACAGCTAACATGCTATTGAAAATTCTGGGCCTGTTTGAGTGCTTATTACTCTTAGATATACCTCTTATCTTTCTCTTCCACAATTCATTCTAAATATAACAGCTTGCTGTAAATCTCTCTCTTCCTTGCTCTTGAAATCTATCTTCTATGTATTCATTAAGTCCTGCACAATTTAAAATGTTCTTCCTTTCCTTCAAGGCCATTTACTTTGTGCAATCATTATACCTCTTCTCTAATCACTTGTTATACCTTTGTTCACATTATATACCCCTTTTTGTTATACACGTATCTGTAGATCCTTGTTACTAAGGTCTATGTCTCTCTCTAGTTGGGCCTTGCTATCTCCTACAGCGGCTGTTCTCAACCTGTGGGTCGCGACCCCTTTGGGAGTCGCACGGCCGTCTCACAGGGGTCGCGGAACCACTGCTCAGCCATCCTGCTCCGCAAGTCACGTGATGACGTTTGATCGCAACGTCATCACGTGACTGGGCACATTGTGGGGGTCGAGGAACAAAGAAGGTTGAGAACCTCTGTCCTACAGCATGTCTCAGTATCCTTTAAGTATCTCCTGTAGCTAAGCTTTACTAACCAAAAACTATTACTTTTATAAGTGGTATTGTATAACTAGGTTAAATACATGTATTTATCCAATTTAAGATTTTTTTTTATGCTTTAATTGCTTTGATTAGAAAACATTAAGGACATTTGCAAGAAAAATACAACAATGAAAATGCCTTTTACTCTATATTTTGCTAGTTTTAACCAGCCTTATTCGAATGATATATTTTGTCAGTATGTTAAGCGTAGTTTTTCTATTGAGTTTAATAAGAATTGTTTTTAGCAATTGCCCCTTAAAAAAGAGAGAAAATTCTTAATACTCAAGACAGTAGGCCAAAAATAGAAGCAATACGTCATCTAGCATATTTTTTTAATTTATCTTATTATTGAATCTTTCTTACCTTATTTGATGAGGTCACCCTCCATCTCCTAGGTGATGGACCTCCTTTTGCTTAGTCTTATTAATTCTACCATAACGGTCATTATGTTTTTCTTTGGGTTGAGAATTTTGCATTATTATGGTCTTGTAAACATTTATAATGCATGTTTTCCAGGTTCCAGCACCCATAACACATTGCTTTAACTAATAATGAAGTATATTGCTTGTAAAAGATTTTTATACAAATATGAATTATATCTACTGTCTTGCACCTTCCATCAATGAAAGCAATGAGCTGCCTGAATCCATAACTCATGAGCACAACGTGAATTATGTTCTTGCCTAATGCTGTTAAACTTTATGAATGCCAATGAATTCTTTCATCTAAATTTTCTCCTTGAAATATGAGTTTTAAATCTTTGTACTGTCTATTTAAATCGCTTTTGTTATTTGTCTCTTAAGAATCTCTTTCATGCCAAATTAGTCCTGGTTGATATATTGCCCAATTAAAGCATCATTGAAAACAAAAATGCATTAGATGTAAAAAAAAAATAAAAATTGGAATTGGAAAATATTTTGGAGTTGCCAATAGTAATATCTGTCAAATATACTGTATTTCCATATTTTTAGAGATTATAAATATGATCGTCATTAAAAGGTTTGAATATAAAGACATATTTTAGAGTTGTTAGTTTTGTACCATTACATAAACACTAATTATAATCATCTGTATACTTGAACCAGAAATTCTAAAAGGCTAAGGTCATATGAAGTGATGATGATTAATGCTATGGGAGGATTCCCTCCTAAAGATTAAATATTGCTCTGTGTTAAGTTAGGTACAGGGAAAAGTGCCAGCCCCAATGCTCTTTACATAGTTTGATCATCTCTACAATACCCATGTATTTAGACTGTTAGAGCAGCAAGATTAATGTGGTTTGTAATCTATAACTATAGATGAAAAAGTTTGCTTGCAAAAATTATAGCCTCCAAACAATTGATTTAAGATTCATAAAAAAAAATAATTAAATGTAGACAAAACGTAATAACAACTTTAATTTTAAGTATGATTTCTGTGTGATGAACCATGCCAATTATGTTTTTGCATAAGTTGCTGCACTGTGTCCTTCCGATGCACCACGTCTCTTGTCAGAAGCTCTTTTTCATTAAGATGTTGCTCAGTTTTGCTTTCCATCTTGTTTTTACTTTGGCAGTTATTGTAGCTTGAATTTTCATTTTATTAATAAGAGCTCAGGCAGTAAAAAATGTAATCTTTGGTGTCCACAAAACTGCCAAATAGTCCCCAGTCAATTTTTATGCTGACCAGTTATGACTTGTGTGAATTAGAAGTTAACCTCTCCTCCTTACCAGAACAGTTAATTAACAGAGGCAAGAAATACTTAACTCAGTAGCACATGCATAAGCATTATTTAATCTAAAATGTTTTAGGTTCAGATATAAGGGTAAGATATTGTCTATATTTGGTTACTACCCCTTCTGATACACTAGCTGTCTTTCCAACTGTCACTTGGCATATGTCATCCTTAAATATATACTGTAAATGGGATTTTTCTCTTTAATTAATAGTCCACTGAATTTCAGCATATACAAGCATGACATTGCCATTATTCTTTGTGATTGTATACTTGTTTTTAGTTTTCTAAGTCCTACTCTCGTATTTGTAATGCAACTATCTACTTTCATTTACATAAACCTGCTTTACCACTTTGAAGTATTAGTTCTCTTTTCGGCAATTGCTGTATAGGCAGAGATGATATATGTAACTTGATAGAGTAGATGCATATGGCGAGATGCCCCTGTTATTTCAATGTGTTTTATCTTATTGTTCACAACCCTTAGGAATAAGCAAATAATGTCAATGAAGATTCTTGTTTTACAAGCAGGTGATTCACCTATTTCTCAAGCCCTATTGGTTTAACGTTTAACTAGCACTGATACATTTAATCGTAACTACTACTTTATCTTTTAATAATTATAGAAAAATTATTGTGGGATTTGTTTTATGCCTTTAATGCTTTGAGATTTTTGCATCTTTGAGGAAGCTAGATATATAAGTTCCCGGTGCCCGTCTTCCAGTAGCAAAATTCTGCTTCTGCGCTTGCTCTTTTCTGTGACACAGCAGGAACCGAAAGTGAAGAAGACCTCGGCGTTGGTCAAGATCAGAAGACGTATGGATCACCGAACAGAGCAGAGGCAGCGCTGGAGCTTAAGAGTCTGCTGGGTGAGTACCTCCCCTTTCTAATCACCCCTAGAGTGAACAAGCCCATTGTGCTCCTGTAAACGTTTAATATAATAGCAACAAAAGTTTGTGGCAAAAGGCAACCCCTATCATTTTTACTACCTTTCACTTTGGTTTAACCTATTTATGCCTATTCCCCCCCAAAATGAAAAAAAAAACCCAAAGATTAGTCAGTGTAATGGCACTTATAAATATTTTTTTTCTTTGTTCGTTCACTATGTGCTACTTACTGTTTACTGTCTCTCTATGATATTAATAAGATAATACAAAATATAGGTTTTTATTTATGACTAGTGCTTATTTTTCAGGGTTTTCATGTATGTCTTGGAAACACAAAATAATTTTTCAGATGTTTTAAAGTCATTTATTTTTCCCACTCGCTAGTTACTTTAATAGAGGATCTGAAAGAAACGCTTTGTCCTTGCAGTGCACAGAAACCAATAAATTACATTTTAGTGAGCAGAATCTCTCCTCTTCAAAATAATGTTGAAAACAAAAAAGCTCTCGCTGCCATAGGTTCCTTAGTATAACTCAAAGTGCTGTTCTTATTTGAAGTGCAAATAAAATGATTATTTCCGTCTTTTTATTCGCAGTCAATTATGAGTAAAACAATTAGAAAACTGCCTAGAGAGCTTTTAACATCTTGAAGAAATAAGGGTTTACATAGAGGTTTGTCGTTTAAAATTAGACCCTCTTTTAATGGAAGCCTAAAACTGTTGTCTTATTTCAGAAACTGTACTTCTTGTTGAGTTGTTTATTTTGTGCAAAAAGTACAACTCTGTAAGAGTTCGTCATACGTAGAAAAAAAAAAACGTTGCAATAAATTCTAAGATGTATTAAATATTTAAACTTCAAGCATGCAGTAAATTAATTATGCATTTACTGTTCAGAGAAAATGGCTTCTCAGGAAATGTTTCTATTAATAAAATATAACAATTGACTGCAGCTTTAGGTTGAATATACACTAATTTTCTTGCTCTGAAAAGGAACACAGCAAAATGTACTAAAAATGAACTTCATCATTTCGGTCTGTTAGCCGGAGCACCAGTTGTAAATGCATGACTTATTTGTATCCCTGTTTAACTTTGTACAGCTCATATAATTTGGTAGGGATGAGTTTTTAATTCCCTAAATATTTTACTTTTTAGAATAGCAACATGTATTACATAATGACATTTCTAAGCACTTATTTGAAAGGTGGAATCCGACAAATAAGGCGTTCCACATGCTTTTATATGTACTCTATATTTCAACTATACTTTTCAAGAAATTATATTTTCTTTTTCTATATATACTTAATTTTAAGGGTTTTCCAGGGGCAGTTTATAAATATGTAATATAAAGTTCAGTTGAAAGCAGTAAGGGATTAAGCCAAAGTTTAGATTCCAAACCGAAGAGGAAGTTTGTGAAAGAGAAAAGCAGCTTCTAAAACAGGGGTGGGCAATTAATTTTCCCATGGGGGCCACATAAGAAACTGGAATGGGGTTAGTGGGCCAGAGTAATATAGTTAACTTGCTGGCACCTATGGCCCATTGGCCACGCCCCCTCATTTTCACAGGTTCACGTGGGCCGGTCAGAGATAGTTAGAGGGCCACATGTAGCCCGCGGGCCACACAATGCCCAGATCTGTTCTAAAAGAAAGTGCTTATAAACTGAAAAGGAATGGAAAAAGATGAAAATAAGTAAATTTAATATATTGAAGAAACATTTATATAACAATTACAAATAGGCAAATAACTGCTGGAGGCTGGACTGCTCCTTTAAATATCACAAAAACAATATGAGAAAAATGACGATGCCTACCACCTGGTGGGCGATTCTGTTTACAGTCCCCCAGTAAGGCTGTGGTATACCTTTTTTTCCAGATTTATTATGATTTCTAAGCATACAAAATATTTCCCAGAAGTTGATTTAGAATCTTTTCATATATTAGCTTCCAAACATTTTGAATTATACTTCTTATTGCAGGGTCTTGGCAGTACTTTAGTAAATATCTTAAGCTTTGCGTCTGATCAGTTCTGAGGCATCTGCGTGATTTGAAGGTTGAGTCTCCATTAAAAATAGCAGTTGTTTGTTATAAACAATATTTTCCTTTTCTGTAGATATATAAACATTTATGCAATGTAAACCTGATGACAGCTTCATCATCATGTTAATATGCCAAGGAAGATTTGTCACTTTAAGTTAGTGACAAGCTGTCTACTTTTCTAAGTTCTTTTATTTTTCAGTTATTGATATTTTTTTTACCAAGTGTGTAAAGTAAGGCTAGTTCAAATGGATTGTTTCAAGTTAAAAGACATTACTTACGCACTGTAGATCAGGGCTTTCAAAATTGTACTGGGTGAATATGTAGACCATAGAAAAAATGTGAAGTTTCCAATATTTCTTGCACCCCTGTCCCAGAATGCTGCTTCCATTGCAGACCTGAGCAAATGTAAAGAAGATGTGTGCACCTCTGCTGCTCTCTACTCTCTCAAGGATGATTCTGGAGCTCTGGTGCCTTGCGGGCCACAGATGGCAGCCTTAGGGGCCCGTGTTTGGGACCCACCCTGCTGTGGATATTGAAATGTTGTAGTGTATAGTTAAACAAGTATTGTTATGCATGAAAGGGAATTTATCATTATTTACTGAGATATAGCAACCCAAAGCAACCAGTCAGAGATTGATTTTCATTATTCTAATTCCCCTATAGCAGTGAATGCTAACTGATGATTGTTTGCTATGGGTTACTAAACATCTGTAAACAGCTGCTCGTGTTGATGGATTACCTTGATCCTTTTTCTGTATGTCCCTCTCAAAAAATACAAGTCACTAATTGGATGGCAACAGGGCTCTCAACACAGAAACCTTCAATATATACTTTAATATATATTCAAAAAACTTGGAGATATTGCTTCTTAAATATGCACAGTGTTCTTACCTGCTTGGATATAAAATAACCTTATATTAGCTGCTTTGTAAAGTCAATAGATAGCATAAATAACTTATTAATCAAATGACTGCTGGCCACATGATGGGCAAGGCATACGCTTTATGACTTGTGTCAATAAAAATATAATTAGCATTTCACAGTAAGGAAAATAAATTGCAATTATAGTTCATGGTAATCATTTAAGTTAGTATACCAGCTATCTGTTAGATGTTGATATATTATGATTCTCAGTCTATGAAATATTACTGATATTAAGTCACATCATTTTTGTAAAATCTAGAGCTGTATGTTTTTTTTTTTCTGAAGATAGAACTTTCATCTGTGGTTAGTAAACAATTGCAAACTTAAATTAATTCCTTTTAATTTAATTTTGTGTATTTGATTCAAAAACAGTGATCTTGGGATAAGGACGAATTTACCATTAATCGCCTCCGGGTGACCTGATTCCACTAACTGATCTCCATTAGACTTTTCTTGTTTGTTACAAGAAGAAAGCGATTGAGATTTGTTGTAAACTTAAGATCTTTCTGCTTTGTGCAAGTTATAAATGTATAAACGAGTGTTCAGTATCGCATTGACTTTAAAGGAGAAGCAAAAATCAATATCATTCTCATTGGTGTATAAAATGTACACATCTTGTCTTACTGGGAAAGTTGACATGAGACAAAATTCTTGTGGATGAAGAAGCACTGGCACATTACTCTTTTAACTGGTTCTATGCCCATTTAGTCTAAAAGATTTGTATTGATGCATTCATTAAAAATGTGGATTACTCTTAACCACTGGATGAATTGTTGAAGGTGGATTCTTAACACTTTGGGGGAAATTTATAAAGGTAATTTTAACCTCTTTGCTTTTTAATGCTATTTTTTAATTCGCTGTACTTTTCAATACACCAAATTTAGAAAAATTTTTAGCAAAATGTTAGGAATTGAAGTTTGTGTCATTTTTTGACACTAGCACTGGCTTGTGTGAGAAGTGTTCTAAAATGCAAATCAGAATATTTTCCAGTAATAATAAGGTTGCTGTTACCATAGCAAAATAATGAAATAAAATCTGGTTGGATTTATATTTTATTAATGTTTCCATGTTTAGTCATCCCTGTGTAACTGTTTCTTTATAATCATTTGCAACCTTTTGTTATATTAAAATTCCTTTTTTACATTTCTCAATTAGGGCAGCTCTACGGACACAATAAATCCCTTTCGTGAATGTAACAGACATTAGAAATTATTATTGCAATTCCTGTTTTTCTACAATCAAAAAAAGCAAGTGTCCATATGCACTAATCCCTATTCTGTCTTTGGCGCAGAGCTTTTTTTGCTAGTTAAGTGCAGAGAGGAAATTGCTAACAACAAGTATCTGAAATTTGGTTCTCTGTGAATTATTCCTTATTTTACTAAAAAACCTTCTTTGTTACATTTTTAAACATGCCAGTTTTGTTTTGCACGTACCTTTTATGGATGTAACAGTAATCTGAAATATGACAGATGTTGTCCTATATTTTTATAGTTCATATTGAGATATTATTGTGAATCGACTGTAAAAATCTGCAGATTGTTTGTACATTTTTAAACACCTGTCATTTTCGTAGAGGTATGAATCAAAGGTCACTAAAATGGTCTAAACAATATGATCTGTGTTCTACACTGGTTTGTGTCTTTTTAATAACTTTTTCTAGTAGGTACAATAATCCTTCAATCTTCTGAAATGTTCCCCATCTTCGTACAGTGATTGAATTCTTGTTTGGTTTACTGCTAGGACTGTTAGATTAAATTAACCAGTTTTGTTCTGCTTCAGAGAAGTGACCCTCAACAACCTTCAGTTTGTAGAGATAATCAGCCTTTCAGTGATTTATTGATTGGTTTTGTAGTAACACATTGCTTTTGTCAATAAGTTTCAGCCATAGGCTTTCTACTTTTAATGGGCTTGCTCTTATTGTGGCCTTTTCAGTGAAAATGAACCAATCTCAAGCTATGATATGGTTTCCAGCCACTGATCGACTGCAATTGTAGCTTTCTCAAATACAGACTGTTGGCAAGCCATACGGCCCACCATTCACAATATGCAGTGCATAAGGCAGGGAGTCCTTATTATTAGAAATATGTATTTGCATTTATGCTTCCAGACCATCCTTTTGAATGTTTGTGTTTAGGAACCAGTTTAGTAGCTTAGCAAGCAGTTAATTTTATGGGCATGTCTGGAACATAAGTAGTGACGTCTTTAGCTCTGGCTTGTTGCCAGTGTGGGGGGTGTAACAGTCCCCTTTAAGAAAAGACTCCCTCTCTTCTCTACAAGTGTTTAGTTACCTCTAGATGTAGGTAGAAAGAATCCCTTTATGGCAGAAGTGCTGACATCAGCTTCTTCTGGTGGTATAAATATGGATGTATGAGGTTGACTCAGTCTGTTTGCTGATAGCACATACAGAAAGAGCAATAAAATATAGTTCTGCAAAGGTTTAAGAAGCCTATGCCAATTGTGGGTTCCTCTTTGTAGGCAGTAGTAGATAGTTTGGTAACTACCTGTATCAGAGGTTTACTCTAGCAGTACATAATAAGTGTCAAATAGGTGTAACCAGGTGGTCATTTAACTATGTACTACATCTTAATAATCACTCAGTGTTACTAAGAGATATTTGATCTTTCTCTAGTGTCTTATATATTATCTTCTATGAGAATAAACATGTTGAGATGTGTCCTAGACTTTTTATATGAATGATGTCACTGTTACAGAACCCTCCCTAACATATATAATGCTGTGTTGTAGATGAGACACCTGCAAAGCCATGCTATGTGGATGGTGGTCCCTGCAGCAGTAGCAGCAGCTGGATTTTCATTAGGGATCTATGGTAGGACAGATCCTGTAATAGTTTATTTTAGAAGTGAGAGTGGTTAGGGTAGCCTTGCATACCACCAAGGATTGGAGTGGGCATAATGTGCCTGGTGTGCTAGCCTTGATAAGTGGACACTCAGAGTAGGGAAACTGCAAGAGGGCTTAGGGTACCAGGAAGTGTGACTCCCTAAAGAAGGAAGAAGTCTACCTGGAAGCTGCCAATAAGAGACTGGTGTCTTGTTGGTAATTTTTACTCGGCTTCATGTCCAGGCATTTCCTTCTGCAATGTTCTACTGGGGATCCCTTTGGTAATAACTATGTGATATGATTGTACTGAAACTGTCTGTGTTATTATAGCTGCTAAAACAATTGCTACCTCGTGCTACTTGTTCTATATAAACAAATCTGTTTAGTTTTGAAGTAAGAGCCACTGGTTATTAGTTGTTTAGATTTAATGCACCACATTCATCTTGTAATTATTGTTGCATTACATGTGTACCCCTTACTTTATAATACATGTTTATCCCTTATATTAAATAATCAAGGCTTACCCCCTGAGGTTTGTGTACTGCACAACCCTGCATGTCTGGGTATGAGATGTGAATAAACAAGAGTTAATAGTAACAGGTTAACCATAGCCTTACATAGCGTAAAGAGCGTCAGTGTGCTTCCCATAGGGAAAAGCTGGAAAAATCTTTCAGGTCTGTGCAATAAGGAGCAAGAGTGGTAAGTTAGTGCTACCATAGGAAGTGAATAGGTGCGCTCAAGATCTAAGGTAGATACTAAATAATTCAATATTTGCATGAACCCTGATATGAGAACGCTGTCAGGTCCACTTAAAAGCATGTTTTTAAGAAGTAGGAAGTTGCCTTAACTGAATTCTAAAAGCAGTCAACTAAGACTGGAGAAATAGAAGCAAGCTCTTTCTTCTTGTCTGCCCCAATGCCATGCTCCAAACTTGAGTCGGAGGGCTGGAGCTAAAGGGAATACTGACATTAAAGTTCCTCCTATCAGATCCCTGCTGCTAGATCGTGATTTAAGGGATCTGACCCCACAAGTTCGAGGAGTGGAGCTAAATGGAAGACTGACATTAAATCTCCTTCAATCAGATCTTTGCTGCTAGATCATGATTTAAGGGATGTGATTGGAGGAGCTATCATGTCAATCCTCCATTTAGCTCCGCCCCATCTGACTTGAGTCTGTTATTGGAGCAGAAAATAAGTAGGAAGTTTGCTTCCATTTCTGCAGTCTTGGCCAAATACTTTTAGCAACTCCCTGCTTCTTAGAAACATTAAATGGACCTTTAAAAAAAAAAGGACTCTGAGAAGTGTCTTGCGCCAGAAATAGTGTCTAGTCTGCAAGATATCCTCAGTATAATCAAGGCCTTCTTGTGAATCTAAATGGGAAATTTAACATTTACTTTTCTGCTAGATAGAGAATGGAGGGAACTAGAGGACATAAAACAGCATAATACCATTGGTTAGCCCCAAATGCAGTAGTAAGATGTACAATGCTTAATTACTAGCTCCCCTTCCTCTGCTGAGTCCTGGGTTCAGTTCCACCTTGGACATTATCTGCATTATTGTTTGTAGTTTTATCCCATACTTTTGCGTTGTTTCCTCTGGGTTCTTCTGTTTCCCTCCACAATCCAAAAACATACTAGGTTAATTGGGTCCCAACTAAATTGAACTGAGTTGTTGTGTGTGTCTGTGTAAGTGTTTTTCTATAGGGAAACTAGATTGTAAGGTGAACAGGGACAGGCATTAAAGTGCCGGTAAGATGCAGTGCAGTGGCTCATTGGTTAGCACGACTGCCTTGCAGCTTTGGGTTCAATTCCACCCTGGACTTCATCTGCATGGAGTTTGTATGTTCTCCTCGCACCTGTGTGGCTTAACTCTGAGCACTCTGGTTTCCTCCCACAATCCAAAAACATACATCTGTGTCTGTCTATGTGTGTGAGACTGAATATGGAAATTAGATTGTAAGCTCCATGGGGCAGGGACTGAAGTGAATGATGGATCTCTGTAAAGTGCTGTGTAATATATCAGCGCTATATAAATGAATAAATAAAAATACAAGATTTCAGCACATAGAAATATGCACAATAACCAAATAAATATGAAAGACTCAGAGATAGCATTGCAATCCTACAGAGCCATTGACAACTGTATAGTGTTACTTATGTCTTTAAAGTTTATCAGTAAAATCTTATTAGTAAAATGAGTTTTATATATATATTACTGTATATTATATTGTTTTCTGCTTCTGACACATTACTGGATTAAAAACAAATGTACCAAATGAGAGAATGTCTATATCAGCCTTGTTTTGTAAGGGGATTGATCTTCTAGTAAAACTGATAAAAGACAGCATTCACTGTAATAGAATGGTGAAGTAACAACCTATTACTTTGATATCAGTGTTTTTTGTATCATGCTGTCTGTGAGAACTGATAAGGGCCTAAGCTACCTTCTGAACCATACCTTACTGTTTATATTGATTGCTGGACCTCAGACCATTTCTATTACAAGATGGTCATTCATTACATCAGAAGAAACAAGCTAACCTATTTCAAGTCATGGCTATGATTAGTGTTAGCAAGAAGACTTTCCAGTTTAATAACAGCACAGTAGATGAAGCAAGGGAAATATAATTGTTAGAAGTGAATTATTTTCAACGTATTTGTTATACTTGAAACTCACTGAGTCACTCGAAAATGGGAAATGTGATTATTATTAGGTAATTCAACAGAAAAGAACTGTAAACCGCAAATTTCCAGCAATTTATTATTATCAAAATGTGATTCGTTTTACATTATTTTCATTTTGGCATCCAAAATAATCTGCATCTTAATGACATGTGGTACATACTTTTATAAACAAAGTGTACATCTATCATTAGCTATTTTTTTTTCTTTTTTGGTATTTTGGATTGTATTTATATAGCGCTGATATATTACGCATATTCCTGACTATGGGCGCGTAGTGACCCAACTGTCATGGTACAACAGTAAAAGGAAGGAACCCAGAGACAGGAAGCTCAGAATCCTGGGCTCATCTCTGCAGATTTCTGAAGACCTCAGCAACACCCAGTGTTTACCGACGCCCTTTTGGGACCCTAGACTTTCTGCTGCAGGAGTAGCTGGGATCCACCACCCACAGTAGCTATGGTTATCCACAGGCAGGGGAAAAGGGAACTGGACAGACAGAACACAATCGGAACAGTACAAAAGAAAGTACAAGGACAAAACACAAACTAGATTAGAACAGAGATGTCAAGAGAAAACAGAAAGGGAAGCAACAGGGCAGGGAATACTAAGCAAGGACTAAAACAAAAACTGACAAGAAATGCAAACAAGGAGAACAGAAGCAAGACGACAAATCCGAGAATAACACAAAAAAGGTCAAGGCAGAATCTAGATAAGGGTAGGCAGAAAGATTCAAGGTCTAGATCTGACAAGGCCGCTATACAGGAAAGCAAATAACAACAAGGTTTTGGCAGAGAACAGAATAACTGAGACTATTGTGGGCAGGGAACATAGGAAGGGAGAATCCTTATATAAGCTGGTGATCAACAGGCAGCACCTGTGCAATGCAGGGTGCAGGTGTGTAACCATTCTGTTTAGCACCAGCCCAGCAGATAGCTGGAATACTGATATATTCTAGCCCACAAATCCCACAGCACAGTGAACAAACCAACTAAGACTGAAGCAGCAGGCTAATAGTTTGAATCCATGCATAGGACAACGGGCAGATCCATAACACCGGCGGGATGAAAATTCGCTTTAACAGTCGAATTCACAGTTTGATGAATGAGGCCCATAGTATATGGTGCAAAACAAAATAGCATGCGTGGATTATCCCAGAGCAAACAATAGATACTCTTTTTCCAGCTCAGCTACAAAACAGTGTGACAGTGGTCTTAGTAGTGAATATACTCTAGTGACAGCAATGTTATAACCTTTGCCCAGATAATTTGCAGCATTTGTAGAAAAAGTCAATAGTATATTGTAAGGAGCTATTAAGTATGAACATAGGAAAAATCATATTGGTGCAATTATCTATTTTACTACAACATAACTGTTTATAGCAAAAATATTCAAAGAGAACCATCTTAGAATCACAGTTGATCTTTGCACTCTCTTTGTGCCATATTTTCAGTTGAAATCATCAACAGGGGCAATCATTTACAGAGAGCTTGTAACCCATAGCAACCAGCATTATCTGGTATGAGGAAGCAATTATAATAAAAGAAAACGTCTGATTGGTTGCTATAGTATACTAGAACTCAGGTAACATTGTCCCCGTTGATGAATTTCCCTTTTTGTGGTTTAGATAATCTTGTTGCCATGTGACTGGTGTGGTGTATTATGTTTAAGACCTACAGATTGGTACAATAATGCTAACATCCTTGGGCTTCTGTTGAGGTTGGATGTAGGTTCCAGGTCTACAGTTGTATACTTTTCCATTGTATATATAACTTTGTGTGTTCTGTGTTTGAGTACAATTCTTGCACAGAATACATTGTATTGTATCTTAAATGTATTAATAATACATTTTTTAGCCACAAATATAAAGAACATGAGAACTTTGATGTGTATACCGTTTTGAGCATGTCCCGGTTGGCCTGATAGATCATAGTTCCCGTGTATTGATATCTTTTTCAGGTTGGGTCAGCTGAAATATAATTGCATGCTTGGAAGTTGTATTCCATTAAGTAGAAGTTGTGAATTACTAAGGTACATCATACATCATTGTAGGTTTATTTACAGATTATTAAATAAAGTTAGGCAGAAGAAGAAAACTACAGCAGTCATAATTTATTTTTCAGTGTAACAGGCATAAACGTACAGTATTTAAGAATCATTACTGTTTAACACTGTGCTAAAACACAGTGATGTTCATAAGCCATATAATGCAATTTCAGTTTAGAATAACAAGCGTATAATGTGAGCTTGAAGTGTGACCACATTGATAGAAGAGATGGGAAATAATCTCTTTGCTGTTACGCAGGGTTTTTGGGGGTGTATTCTATCACTGTGACAGATTATGTAGAGTTGATTTAAAACTGCCCTGTCTTATTAAAATCCTATTGGTGAAATTGGGCTCATTATTGTTAATCTGCTCAGTACTGGAAAAACAGTGGCACAGCCTCCTTTATTAGTCAGAGCCCTACTTAAAAGGGTGCAGTTCCTTATACATGCGCACTTAGCAATCATTCAAGGACACAATTAAATTTCCAGAGATTTTTGTTTATTAAAAAATGGAAAGAGGTTTATTTTTATTTGTTTAACTGCAGATGCTCAGTTCAGGGTAGAATGAAAGCAGTGCAGCACAATTATACCAGTTACAACCATATACCATATTTCAGTGCTCACAATACCAGCACAGGGACTTTTGTCCTCTACTATATCTTAGCACGTTAGGTGAACCCATGTATACTGAAGCTTTAATCATTTCTAACGCTCTCTTCACATCTTACACTTTTTGCTGGATACAGAGTTTCAGAAATCCTGTAGGGGGGCTAGATTCCACCTTCACTCTATGGTGTGGTTCAGACTGCCCTTATTGTCTGTCTAACCTGACTGGCACTTATACCTATTAGCAACTAATTAACATTGGAGCAAATTATCAGTTGGTCTTTCTTGTTGGTCACTGTGCAACCTCTGTTAATCTAAGACCTCTTTCTATCCTCAGTGCTTGTTTTGATTCCTTCCATCATAACAATATACATGATGATGATTTTTTAGTTTAGCTCACTTTAGACATCAGGAAGCAAAATAATTAAGCCTGCTGAGAACGTCTCACATGAAAGTGACTGTTAAGGTTACTCTAGTCTAGTGGAACTTTTCTGAATGGTTTGCTTACACAAATAAGTTTTTTTTTTTTTGTTAAAATCGTTTAACTTTTTGTACAAGTATTCAAATATATACACCTACACAGTATATTGATCATAAACTTTTAAATCTTGCGCTAAGTTTTCAATGTGAATTTTTCACTCTGAGAGGGTCATTCTGGAAAAGGCGAATTTCCCGTGCCAAATTCACTGATAGCGAAGTCCCATTATAAAGTTGCGGTCGCGATTTTATAATGGGAGAATTGTCGCGATTGCGACTTTATAATGAGACTTCGCTATCAGTGAATTCGGCACGGGAAATTCGTTTTTTCCGGAATGACCCCCTAAGCCTGTGTATATTACAATTCCTTCTTACATATTTTTTTTTATTTCTTTCCATTTTTACATGACTGGTGGATCATCCCTGCAACAATTCCCTACATACTTTCCTCTCTCCCTCGTTCTATTCCCTATATAACACTCCAGGCGATATGATTTTATGTATCTACCCTTCCCTCACTTCTGCCTTCTAATACTGTCCACAACCCTATACTCTCTCCCTCAGTAGAATACATTCATCAGCAATATATTTTTTTCTCTCTCAATGATCCCAAATAAAATTTCTTGTCACCTTAGTTCCCCTTTACTTCCACCTCACTTTCACTTTTGTCCCTTAAAACTCTCAGCAGATCTTTGATTCTTTATCTTGTATCCGCTATCTGTAGAAAACATGTAGTAGAGACCTAACCCAACCCACCCTAGTCACCAATTACCCTTTAAATTCTTAACTACATACTTGCTTGGGATACATACATACTTTACCTGCATGATGACTGATCCTATTTCCTTTTGATTGAAAGTAACAGGGAAATTAATCAACAGGGCAATCTTTACTGAGGTCTACTAACCCATAGCAACCAATAAGCTGTTAACATTGACTATGGTATATGAGGAACTAGAATTATGAAAGCAAACTTCTGATTGGTTGACGTGCGTTACTAGGACTCTCTGAATGATTGCCCTTGTTGATGAATTCCACTGTAAATATCTAAAATTTCAAAGATGGAGTAATAATAATTCCTCTTGCCATAGGATCCGGTTAAAAAAAAAATATATATTTTATCTTTTTCTTTTAAATTAGCACTTCTTATTGCCATGGTATTAGATTCAAACCTCCACCTCTGAAGAATTAGCATACAGGAGAAAATGAGTGGAAACTGACATCTGCTTCTATATGTTGTTTTAGAAAGTGTTGCTTTAATTATAAGAGTTTACCATGACTTCCTTGCATGTTCCATAGCCCATGCTGGCAAGCAAGCCCCTAAAATAACTGCCTTACAAAACACTACCTCAGCCAAGAAATATAAACAAATTCCTGTTCCAAGGTGACGAATTACAATAGTGCTTCTGATATTTGCATCACATATGTCCCCCACATAGCGGTGAATAGCAGGACATAAAGGAATATAATAGTTATAGTTATAGCTTAAAGAGGAAAAGAAAGCACATCTGATCATCCAACCTTTAGAAAAACGTATAAGTCCATATGGAAGGCAAGAATTTGCTGAATTGCATTGGATAAATACAGATTACACTGAATCAGCTGCTGACCTGGTTATTTTATATAACCCTGTTACATATAGGGTTTAAACTAAATGCTGAAGATATTTTTTTTTTATGCGTGACCTAAATAAAATCTATTATTTTAAACCTGCCACATTATTTTACTATTTCTTTGAGGTAAAAAGGCAAGTTTGTGAAAGAGCCAGTAAGCTATATGGTTTACCCACAATTCTATTGGTTTATGTGATAAGGAAATGTTTTAATTACTGCACTGTATAAGTTTTCTCTGTTTTTGCTTAGTCCTCGTGTATACACATTTGAAGCCCACCGTTCCGACGAATTCCCATATTGTCTTTAAGATAAATCCAGCATTGCTTTGTTTCATATGAACAATTTCCTTATGATTTTAATCTCTGGTGTACGCTCCAGGAATGAATCAAGTGGAAACATTGCACACTACAGTATTTCTTTTTCAGTCAGTAACTTGGTCTGTTTGTTTTACCTTTTATATTCCCAAGTTACTGAAAGTAGTCATTTTTTTATTGCAGCTTTAATTGATTTCTCCCTGGATTGCTGTTTTTGTCTGCTATTACCAGATTTATGTCTTCTATTTGCATTGTATTTTATCATTGTTTTCATAACCTGTCATTGTAAAAAAAATAGCATTTTTTTACCCTTTAAATTACAGATTTAATTCAGCGGCAAGTTGTATCCCTAGTACAACTGCACAAAGAAACCATAAAGAAACCATACTGGTGCTGAGGCTAACTGAACTTAGCAAGAACATGCAACATACCCAGTCCCATAACATGCAGCATACCCAGCCCTGTGACATGCAATCCTGAAACCTGCAGCATACCCAGCCTTGTGACATACAGTTCTGTATCATGTTGCGTACCCAGTCCCGTAATGTGCAGCATTAACCCAGTTCCGTACTGTGCAGCGTACCCAGCTCTGTAACATGCAATCCTGCATCATGTAGTCTTACCAATTCCATAACTGCTGCTTACCCATTCCCGTGACATATGCTGTGCCCATTCCCGTGACATGCGCTGTGCCCATTCCCCTGGCATGCCCTGTGCCCATTCCCCTGGCATGCCCTGTGCCCATTCCCCTGGCATGCCCCGTGCCCATTCCCCTGTCATGCCCCGTGCCCATTCCCCTGGCATGCCATGTACCCATTCCCTTAATATGTAGCATACTCAGTCCTGTAAAGTGTAGAGTAACCAGTCCTGTGATGGTTTTTTTTTTTTTGGATTGTTTTGGTGTTATTGTCAAATCCACTTACTGGTTGTCCTTCTGCAGAATACTGTAGTTTTGATTTTTCACTTTTCTATAATGATCTCTTCTGGCATCATCCTTGGAGGATGAGGTCAAGAGAGAAGTAGTTAGAAATCTTCAATCAACAAAAATGTTATAGCATTTAACTCCAAAACAGTCCTTATAAATGCTACACCTTACTTTCCCTTTTAATACTGATTTACTGCTGCTTTGAGTACCATGTTTGTATTTTTAGCAGTCTCTCTTGTGTGAAATTTTTTTCTTTAAACGATAAAGGAATTATCAGGGACGGCCATGAACGAATGTCTGAGAATTCTATGTTAAAGCCTTTTCCTAACATGTTAGTAAGAGACCAAGGGCAACAGTTATAAAGCTCGAAAAGGTCGATTTCGACCTCGAGTTTTATCGATGTTAAAAAAAAAAAAAAAATGGGTCCGATCGAAAAATATTGATCGATACTTTTCAATCGATTTTTTTTCTGATCGGCCCTGTTTTTTTTAACATCGATAAAACTCGACCTTTTCGAGTTTTATAAATTTCGCCCCAAGAGAGGAAAATGAATGAGACTTCCACTCGCGTTATTGATTTCATGTTTTTTTTTTTTACGTTTAAGTTAACTACAATCACTTTCTCTTCCATATTATTTAAATGAATCCTATTTTGTTTACAAAAAAAGTAAAAATTGCCTATTTTAGATGAAAATTTAAATTCACAGCTGTTGAAAAATAGTAATCGAATTGTTTGTGAAAGGCATGTTATACCCAGTCTAAAAACTCCCATTGCCAAGGTCAGCGGCAGGCAAATCACATGGCAGCGCTTAGCCAATGGATTTGTCTGCCGCTGACGTCATCCGTGACGTCGGCGGCTCCTCATTGGCCATTGACTTTCAGGAAGCGCTGGGGAGAGATGAGTCTCCCCAGCGGCTTCTCTATTTGGCACTTTAATGTAACGAGCGGCGCTCTCAT
>JAKJJM010095185.1:0-13912 GCA_021901965.1 Pipa carvalhoi
ACACAATGGTGTATATATATATATATAAATGAAAAAAAAATAAAATAAAAAAATAAATAAATAAAAATAAAAAAAAAATAATTTATTTTTAATATATATATATATATATATATATATATATATACACATACATACACCATTGTGTTTTGCATTTTATTTTTTCACATCTTTATTCATCAAATTAGTTGTTTCACATTGTATGCATTATAATTTTCTCGCGCTCCCACATCTTTTGGTGCATATTGTTTACTTATTGTGTTTCTTATATAGGCCTGAGAATAGCAGGCTTTTTTGTGGGTTAGCGCATATAACAGTTTCTCCATCATACTATTTTCTCACTAGCGGGTGCTATGTTTTATTGATCGTTGTTTTTTTTCCCATACTATCATTTTTTCCTTGATAGATATTCTTTGGATTGTAAGTTTTACAAGCAAGGTCCTCTATTTTATTATCTTGTCCCTCTATTTAGTCATATTTATTTATTCATTGTCAGTCAATGTCTGTCTCATTTCTACTGTACAGTGCTGCAGAATAATATGTTGGCACTTTATAAGTAAAAGAAAATAATAATATGCTACAGGGAATATTCCAGAAACTTTCATTACCCACGTCCTTTGCACCATAGAAATAAATAGCAAAGATGGGTGCTCTGTATACCACAACTGCTGCATTCAGGTCTGCTCAAATGCAATTACAATTTAAATGACAAAATGTACTCATATGAATATGGATGAGCAAAGTCATTGCAAAATTTTTAAATACATTTAATTATTCTAAGAGACACATCAAACTTCTTTTGCCTAGAGTATTAGCATACCTTTATCTTTTATGAAAAAGGGCTGTAGTTACTATGCAGTCAAACTGAACACCAAGATGAAGTTAAGATATGTTATGTTAGTTAAGTATGCTGTATGTGTTGTCAAATTTTTGTGATTTGTTAATATCATAAAATATTGTATAAGGTCAACATAATTGAAATCTTCTATGCACGGTCATTAATGACATCATTAATGATGACATCTGTCATGCATTTTATGAATGAGGTCATCAGAAACTCATTGGGGATGTGTACAGTTACATATGCATGCAACTATAACAGCCTATTTTCTTGTATTTTATAGCTTAATACTATATTTGTGCTTTTAACAGTTTTTTTCATTTTGTTTTTTCCAGTTCATATAAAACATTAACATGTTTTCATTAAAATGCTTCCATGTTTCCATTTCAACACTTACAACAATTCAAAGGTTACACCTTTAAATATATTCATTCCATACTCTAGTTTGTCCTGGGAACTATTACTATGTTTATCTTCACTGAATAGCATGGGGAGGTGGTGACCACTGAGTAGTCTCCCATCTTGCAAACAGGGTGCGCCTGTTGGTATTTCAAAAGTTGTTGGTTACCCGATGAATCTGGTGATTTGGACATGTTGAGTAACTGAAACCTAATTCACATTAGTGTGGCTTGTTCTATTTTACTTCAGGGATGGTAAAATATTTCCATGAATGGTTGCTGGTATGATTTGGCAGCAGTGAAAACTGAGTTATGGCAGACATAGGACAGCCTATTTAAATTATTTAGTTGTATTGCTTGTTTTTATGTTAAAAAATAACCCCATCTCAACAGCAAATTTATTATGGCAGTGCTCCACTCAGCTGTCTCAGTTGCCTAGTTTACTTATGTACCTACAGGATACAGTAGCTTATATAATAATCATGAATTCCCTGCTATAGACATATGACATAAAGATACACTAACTTTTGTATGGCATATAGCAAGCCTACTCCAGAACTGCAATTTGCTCAAGACCCCATGCCTTTGGGTATCCCAACTCTTTAAACTCCAGGTCTGACCACTACTGCTACATTACTTTATTACCTGTTCATGTTCCAATTGGGGAGCAAACAACCACTTCTCATGAAATCATTAGTATTCTGATTATGTACACAAGCTAATGCTACTGTAGAAACATGAATAACAAAAGTCTTTGTATTTCAGCTAGTGTGCAACTATTTGTCCACTGTAGCTGAGGAGCAACTTGGTTGACATACATATACTTATTATCAATAGATATACAACAAGATATGTATAGCTCTTCTTTGTTGTCTACACCTTTAGATGTAGGTGTGTGTTCTTTGCTTCATGCAATTGCTTAGTTCAGTTATAGAAAAAATAACAGGGAGATGTTTTAGAATGTGAATGTTTAAAGCAGGTTAAACTGAAACTACTGAAAGAGTTTAAAGGAAGGAGATGTCATATGGATGCCCTCTTCAGAATTTTCCCTGGACAGGTTGAAGATAATGGGGGTTATTGACTAAAGTGATAATTTGACTGTTGAATTCTCAGTGAATTCCCATAGCAAATCTGTGACCGTGACAATTTTGAAAGTCTCGAGCAAAACAATATTCCCATAGTAAAGTCGCAACAATATTCCAATAAATGAAGTTGTGACTGTGACAGTCGCAATCTATTGCGACTGTCTTTAGCTGGTGAATTCATACTTTTATGCAATAATTCGGACTTTAGCCAATAACCCCTGTAGAGTCTGAAGGATCCCTGTATTATTATGTTTAATTAACTCTCTTGTCAACATGAAGAAAAGGAAAGGGCATACACGAGGAACAGTAGATAATTAGGAATGATTGATAATTACTTATATGACAGGGAGTAGGTTCCATCATTTATTATTTCATCACCACTAATGAAAACACAAACACTCACAGTACTTCTGTCTCCCTTAAATTGCCTTTATTTAACATGTCTGTAAAAGAAACAAGATGACGCAACAGTTTGGCCATATGATGTAGCTCTTCTTTAAGCTTGAAGAAAGGTCTAATTCATACACCCAATAAGTTACTGTCTACTGTCCTTGGTCTTTGCAAAACATGTGAAATAAACCCCTTTTATAGAAAAGAAGAGTACTGTCTGTTTTCTTTTACAGACATCCTCAAATTAAAGTGAAAAAAATTATTTATTTAGAAAATCTAGCACAAGGAGATTCTTAAATTACAACATTATTGGATGTTGAAATTCAAGTTGCCTATACATTACAGAGCATAAAAATATGTGTACCAGGGCATATACATAACCATACACATAACAGACCTTTGTAAGCTGGAAGCCCCAGGTGACCTCCTTTTTTATTTTAATGGTCAAATCAGTCCTGATGTTAAGATAGATTCAAGGGAGAAAATAGATAGTGACTGAAGTCCTCAGATTTAAGGATTACCCAATGTAAATGTATCCAGTATCTTGGGTACCCATTGCAAAACCTTTAGATGAGGTGTTAATGCAAACTCCTTTGCAGCGAGACTATATCTCTGCTCCATCCCAGCTTACTGTAGTGTCAGTTAAGGAAAGGGAAGGCTTTCATGCCGGTCAACAATTATTGAATGAAACCTTGTTTTCTATGCCAATCATATTTCTCACTATGCATTCCATTTGTGTGGAGAACTATAGAAACAATAAAATGCATTTGCATGGCAGGAGAAGGACCTAATGAGTAGGTCTAGTTGAGTTGCAGGTCTGAAAGAAGCCTTAAATGGATATTATCTTCCCCAAATATTGTATTTAAAAAAAAAATCAATTTCATTTCTGACTTTTGCAGGGATCTTTTTCTGGCTTTGCAAATGTCTCTACTGTATCTTAAACAACATGGTACTTATGTCACCAAACTGGACTATTGAAAACATGCTTTCTGGGTCTAAAGGTAGAAGTAAATCCATAATTTATTTTACTGAGCAGTGTTTTAAGGCACAAACAAAAGTTTTTTTTTTGGTGAGATATTTGGAAACATTCTAGCATACTCTTCAATGGGAACTGATCCTAGCAGAATTAGTGAATTTAGGTTTACAACTTCCTATCTGTTTGAGAACAATATAGCAATACGTGAGAAGTGAGAGTGGATATATCATATCTCCAAAATGGTAGGACTATTTTTTAGCAAATCTAAACAAGCAGTATTCCCTTCCATCTAGGAAGTGACTTGTGCTAAAACAGTTTAGTGTGTGTTTCCCCTTAAATAACCCAAGAAGTCAGTAATGTCCTTTTTTCTACATGCAACACAAATGTTCCTTTAAATGAAACATAAATGCAGGGTTCTCAAAACTGGTGATTCTCCAAATTTTTTTGATCAACATCTACAGCTAGTTGCTGGGTGGGATCTGTCAATCAACAACAAACAAAGGAGATTATATTTGGTGTGAAGCCACATTTAAACAAATCTGGACCCAGATACAAATAAGATCACGTCTGCAACCTAGTCTATTGTAAAATGAAATAAAAAAGGAAAGTAATACTAATTCTCTATAATACCAGTAATAGTTTTAGAACTACTAAACTACATATACAACTGCAACAGGAATATCCTTATACATGGCTAATTCAGTGTAGTTTGGAATCTGTTTTGATTAGCTCTGGAGAAGGTGGCAGAGTTGAGTCATTGGGGGTTATTGACTAAAGTGAAAATTCGACTCTTGATACTCAAACAGTGGATTCCCATAGCAAATCTCTGACTACGACAATATTCCCATAATGAAGTCACAACTGCGACAGCAGAAGTCTATTGCAACCATCTTTAGCTGGCAAATTCACACCTTTACACAGCAATTTGTACTTTAGTCAATAAGCCCCATTGCTTCTTTGATATCTTTGTTTACAAGCTGATGTATGGAAATTATTGTCCTCCTGCATGTTAGTGGTCAGTGTGATTCTGTGATGCTTAAAACAAATTCCACTAATTTCCAGAAAATGTCTGCGGGTGAAGAGTTTCTGTAAAAGGATACTCTATGGGGATTATTTAAAAACATAAAAAAGCTTTTAGACTAGTTGACGCTGGATAAAACAGCACTTTTATTATTCAAATTTGTCATATTCACCTATTTAAAAAGTAGTTCAAAGTAAATTTTAAAGCTCAGAAGTGTTTGCCTGCATCATACTGGCGTAAACCATTTTTCCCTATGGATTTGGTCATGTGATTAGCCACAGTTGAAAAAGTTTTCCCAACAAGAAAAGGATATTGATATAAAATAAAAGGTGTACAAAACTGGAAAACACTGCAAAGTGTACTGATTTCAACTGATAAGTATTTCAAATAATAATCCACATCAAATATTTGTATCAAGCCCATATAAATCAGCGGGATCTAAAAGTATATAGAAATTGAAATTAATGGCAAAACACATCAAAAAAATAAGAAAAGGTTGAAGTGGTCTTTTCAATTCTGTATAACTATCCCCCTAGCAATTGGTATGTGGAATAGAATGGAAGCTTATGATCTCACAGAGTGGAGGAAGTGGGGGCTAATATTCCTAGGGCCAGATTCTCCATCGTCTGAATGGGGGTGAATATGCCTTTGTGAAGGCATTTCCGCGAAGTGCATGAGGCCCGCCGCTGAAAGTCGCAGACGCGCTTTCATGCACTTGAAGAACAGGCGAACAGAGTGGCAATGTTTATGAGGGTCAGCCTAGCTTTATAGGGACTCGAGTAAGAAGTGCAAAGCTCCCCCACAGTATGTGGGAATTTAAGCAGATTGTGCAAAGCACAGATACCTGGAATGCATTGAGATACCTGTAAGCATTAATCACTGTTATTAAAATAAGTTGTGCTGTTCTACTAAAATAAAACCCTGTTTAACAATGTATTTTAAAGAACCACTGCCATCCATTTTGGTTTCTTTCCCTGGTAAGTACATAGAAAATTACAAAGCTAGTCTGGGGCTTGATGATATGACAGCGAGGGCTTGCCTTAATGTTTTCATTTAACAATTAAAAAGGTAAAACATACAAAATGTTTAGTTTGTCATTAAAAATACTAATAAAATACACCTGATATAAAGTTATGGGAATAGACCTAGGTTCTGTGTGCATCTTTCATATTCATATTTAGGAGATGCAGCAGTCTTAATTTTAGCAATTAGCTACTGCCCAATATGTTACCCAAAATTCACAGAGTGTAAAGCAAATGGGAAAAGTTTATTGACTTTCTGCATTAGACTGTATTGTATACTGTATACTTGGAACAATAGCACCAAGATTTTAATTACACCTCATGTGATTTCCCTCTACTGCCATAGAATACAAATGTTAATCTTAAAAAAACCTGATATTAAAAAAGTTAAGTCTAAATTGCAGACTTTATGAAAAACAGTATATACCTAATATACACAGTAAGAAAAGGTAATTTGTAAACATGTCAAAAATCTAACCACTTTATCAATAAATCAAGACAATTAGAGAGACTAAACTCTTTGAGAAAAGGAAATTTTACCTTGCAAAAATAAAAAAGCTAATTACACAACACCCACAAAAGGCTAAAGTGCAAACTAGAGAATGTTGCTGAGAAATGATTAGAGAACTATACGGATGAGGACAACCTGAATGCAACAATTGGTGGTGTACATAACAGTGCATTCATTTCAGCGGCAAAAAGGGAGCCTTTGACAGATGTTGCCTTAAGGTCTGCAGTCTGCTAAAAATGAGTAATAGAATTCATCCAAATAGAATGCATGAGTGTCAAAAAAATGGCTGAAAACATAGTAATTTACATTAAATGGTGCTGTAGGCAGGTGGGGTTGTCAGTAAAAGGACATTAAATCATGAATATCTTTATCCTGGTCTGGCAGTGTTTATGCTAAGCCAGTTAATGCATTAAAGGAGTTTATCTATAAAGTTAAAATGCCCCCAGTGTCCTGGGAAATTCAGTGAGTAGGAGGCCCCAGACTTCATGGACTTTTCCTAGGCACATGTCTTACTGTGCATGAGCAAGCCACATAAACATGTTTAGATCCCAGATAACTTTAAAATAAAGACAAAATTTGGGTCTGGACCACTTGCCTTCCTGCCTGTACCACTTATTAGTTTCTTAATCCTGCTTTGTCTGTTTAGTGGAATATTTTCAGAAGGCATAATTCACTGGCAGTGTAATAATACAGTTTTTATCTTTTCTTTCATATAAGATAGAATTGTTTCAGACCAGGACTCCAATGTGGTCATTACTACTAAAGCCAGTGTAGTTATGCCCCAAGCCAGAACATTTCCAGAAGAAACATAAGACCTACTAATAAACAGGTTATGATCTTTATAATATACAAATATCAGCTGCTTTCTGAGGAGGGCCCACAAAAGGCGAGTGGCACCTATTCTTACCATACCTAATTTAATTTAAATATACGATTTATATTCACATTGGAAAAGACAAAAAAAAGTTCTACTTTAAATTTAATAATAATCTTCTACCTTATTATTATGGGTATGCTAGAATGCAAAGATGGAACATTCCACTGGAACTCTGTAAATTTAAAAGGCAAAAATATCCTATTTTCAAGAAGCAATTTTTCATTTTTGCTTAAAATTTTAATTGAAACACTTTGGATATTTTGCAAATAAAAAATTATTCACCTGCATAATTTCTTTCACATCAAAGCACCAACCCAGTTGTTTTTTCAATGTTTTATATGCCAGTTCAGTTTTCATTTAATCCTAAAAAAGGTTTTGTTTTTTTCAATTTTTTTGGAAGGCACAGGGATTCCTATACAAGCCAAAAAGTAGCAACTGACTGACTATTGTCCTGAAAAGATCATCTAGTTACTGGTGAGATTAGTAACTGGTAGGTTTGGTTTTAACCTATTTTCTCTCCTCCAGGTTGACTAAGGGAACCCCAGGTTAGCTACAGGGAAGGAAGGGCAATAGGTTCAACCTATCAATTACTCATCTCACCTGGTAACTAAATGATCTAGCAAAGGTGTTTCTCTGTTGTACTTATTGGTATACTGCACGTCAGTAAATATGTTTTTCTTTCTCCCTTTTTTGTATTTGATTGAGCATTTTGCTGACATGTAAGTTTTTGCACAGTCAGACATTTCTCTTACAGGAAGTTATGTGTTGTGCATCTTTTGTTCCCTGTTTGTTTCAACATTTTGTAACAAGACTTTCATGTCTAAGACTTGTGTTTGGGTGCATTGTATAGGTCCTTATTTAAGGAACTATCATGTTAATTTCACCTGAATCTCTTCACATAAAGGGGAATTTATCAACAGGGTCAAACATAACGAGGTCTAGTAACCCATAGCAACCAGCCAGTGGTTGGATTTCATTATTCTAGCTTCTTTAGACTAGTGAATACTAACTGCTAATTGGTTGCTATGGGTTATTAGACCTCTGTAAAGTTTTCCCGTTGATGAATTCTCCTGAAAGTATCAATTGCCCTAGTGTTATTGAGATCTGACCACTTCCACTGTAAATAAGCAATATTTGAAAAAAGTGTTTGCTAGCTTAGACTTGCCAGAATCATAGACAAATTGGAGCAATCTTCAGTAAATTCAATATGTTTACCTCACTTACCCACAGTGTTTGCAACAGAAACTCTGGAAACAAGGTAGTTTTGAATATCATAATAGTGTAAAAGGTTATAAATAAGGATCAATATGGTTATTCTACTTCCCTTCAATAAAACAAATCTCTTTTTTAAAAAATAGTCATATTTTCTAACAACCTTCTAGGATAGGTGTAATTTAACCCTCGTGTTTACCATGGCTAAAAGGTACATTTCTTGCAGTTGATCTTTAAACAGCCAGTACTAAGGTGCCTTGCAAAAGTGATCATACAGTACAAGTGAGAGGTGGCTTCAACTGGCAGTAGTAAGCTCAAAAAACTGAATATCATCATCTTCATCACAGTGATCCAGAAAAGCATCAACTTCACTGAGATAGAACAACAGGGAAGTCATTATTTGTATATACAAGTAGGAATGTACCATGAGTATGTTGTGTGGTTAAACTTTGTGGTCTGGAAAGCAAGTCTCCCCATTCTTTGTGGAGAATTATTCTCCATTCAAATAATATGCAATAATTTTCCAAAAAAATAATACTGTGCTTGATAGTAAATGAACAGTTTAATCTCCAACTGTCTCATCTACTTCCTCTTCTGCACTTTAGTTTGGAAACTTGACTGAAACATGAGAATTCTGAACAGTCAATCAGATACTTGCATATGTACAGTCTCAGGCAGTTGCTGCCCACCTGCTTCTTTTTGATTTTTTTTTACAAAATTCTCAAACCCGTGGGTGAAGGTCACTGACTTGAGATTCCAAATTCAATGACACAGTAGAAAGTGAGTGAGAGAGAACGAGCAGTTGTAAGAAAATGGTTAGAAACTCAAAACCAAAAATAAGAGGGGACATAATTATAAGGTGTTTGGGGCGGTGATTGAGACAATTCAGATTTTGTCCCTGATAAATATCCCTCTTTTTTACAATTGAGCAGCTATGGTTATATTGCCAATAACCACAAAGAGTCATTATATGTCAGTAAATTACAGTTATGGGGGGTCATTTCGGTATCTCCGAATTTTCCGTCCTGAATTCACTTATAGTGAACTCCCATTATAAAGTCGCGACCGCTACAATTTTGTAGTCGCGGTCGCAATTTTATAATGGGAGAATTGTCACGGTCGCGACTTTATAATGGGAGTTCGCTATAAGTGAATTCGGGACGGAAAATTTGGAGCTACTGGATTGACCACCATGGAGTTTGTGGAATAATGATGGCAAAATAATGATGGTGAAAATAGAACAGTGAACAGCAGCTCAGAAATAAAGGTACCCTTAGAAAAGTAAAAAGGAAACATTGTCTAAGAGAACACTTATGAGAACTTTACAGCAACAAACACAAAACATGGAAATTGACAGAAGTCAGGGTGAGTAAATAATGATATTCTAAATGTTCAGTCTGATCAGGGTAAGATATTTTGTATACCTAAGGGTTTTAATGTATGGATGATAGACAATTGTTTATAGCAAGATGCACCTGCCCATCTTTTAGGGCACTTGCCTTAATATAAATATATGGTTCCTATAGGAATTTTAGAAACAAGACATCAATGCCACTTCAGTGTAGACTTGCATGTGCAAAGGACTAATAACACAGACTGAGAAAAAATATCCAAGTGAAAAGAGCAGGAGAAAGGGAGCTAAATTGAGTGTTCTGTTGCAAATAAAATTTAACAAAATGAGTCTTTGGAAGAGAACATAACTTAGAAATTGAAACTCAACAAGGTTGGATCACCCTCTCATTTCGGCAAAAATAAAGACCTTAAAAATACTTGTATTGCTTCCTTCTTTACTTGCCTCATATCTACAAAAAGGGGTAAAAGAGTGATCAAGGCTTGTACAGCAACCCAATTTGATCACCACAGCTCATTCCTATACAGGAAACAGTTTAAAATAGGTAGAAAGAAGTACAGATATACAGGCAGATGGTTTGTTGCTAGTGTCTCTTTTGAGCCTGTCTGCAATCACACTCTGCACTAACACTAAAATGAGTGCAGTTCTAGAAATGCACAAACAGCTTTACTTAAAGTCCTTCTATTGTTTAACAAAGCAGTATGTTACTAAAACAACCTTTTTAATACTGTTTTATTATATGCAGCAGAACCTGGATACTGATTGTGACCAAATATAAAATCAAAAGCCTGCTATTTAACCAGAGTAATGGAAATGTAGCGAGGATAATGTCTACAGGGACAAAAGCCCCATTGCCACTTAAGGCAATGACATTAATGTTGTCTGAGGCTCATTCATTAAAACCAGGTTGTGTAAATTTGTCAGACTGCTGAGTCCACCATTCTATTTGTGTTGGAGTGACTGCTCCCGTTCAGCAAAATGTGCAATATTTGCTGGAACCAGTAAACAAAACAACATTGTGTTGTCACTACCACAGACAGCAACTGGAATTGTGGGTAATCCAATACCACAGACGTGATGTGTCGTGTGACCATACGTGAGTTTCTCAGAGAGAGACAATGGGTTTCATGGAGATTTCAGATGCAGATCAGTTCCTGTTCTCCAATGGCAAAACATCAGTTAATTGTATTTATGTCTTTTGTTTGTTTGTTTTTTTGGAAGATTCTCCAAATAGTGTTTGTTTATGAAGATAAGTTTCTTCTCCATTTAATTATTTCAGTATTTATATTTATATATTTCAATCTCTGGATTATTTTTTGAAAGGTGTCAGCCTGCTGAAGTTTTGCCAGAATGGAGACTGACTTCGCCTGGGTTCAGTGAATTCAAAAACCTGTGGTTGAGATATACCATCAGTCACCAAATACTGTCCCTGGATGACGCCTGGTTCCTGAGGGGGTGGATATGCTGGAGGAATGGAACGAGGACAACTAACACCAGCTGAAAAGAAAAAGTACAAGGGCAGGTTAGTTTTTTTATTTTTTAACAACAAAGACATGACATCATAATAAGGCACTGGCCCAATTTACTCAAGTACAACACAGTCATTGCAGGCCCAGGCAAATCTCCAGCCTGTCAACTGATGCCATTAAACATTTCTTTAAGGTTTGTGAGGACTGATTTTGAGCGAGATGTTTTTAATAGTGTTGATCGAACAGCTCGGCAAAAGGTTAGTTCGAGCCAAACTTTACCTTTTTTCTGAACCCGAGCTGAACCAAACTTTTTGCTTTTTCAGCCCCTTACCCTCACTGGCAGTCCACAGGACCCCCACATCTCCCCCACCACTCCCACACATCCCCCCGATCCCCCCTCAGTATCAGCCCCCCACCCAGCAGTATTTAAATCATTAACTGGCAAGTTAAGCGGTTAATGATTTAAATGCCCAATTATTTCCATAGCGCTAATGCAATTGGGGTAGGGGGGCATTGACATTAACAAAGGGGGTCAGGACTGACCCCCATACCCCACCCCCCTTAGCCAAGGGGGGCAGGTGTCCCTCACCTGGATGGGGTCAATCGCTGACCCCCTTCCATGGCCCCCAACACCAACAGCACTATGGGGTTGGGGGCCCTAACCTAATAATGGCCCTACCTAAGTCCCTCACCTACCTAACCATGGGGTGAGGGACTGAGGTGGACCCACACCCCCTAACTAGTCTGGTACAGGCCTGATACAAACATAAACCTGTAAAAAAAACAAAAAAAAAAAACTCTAAATATAAAATAAATAAATCTAAACCTAACAATCTATCCAAAACTAAATTTAACTAACCAAAAATAAACTATCAATAAAGAAACTATCTAACAATTTACAAAAAAAATCTAACAATCTAAACTAACAATCTAATTCAAAAGAAACATTCTAACAATCTAACACTGACAATCTAATTCTAACAATCTAAATCTAACAAGTACACATATAAAATAAAAGTTTTACAAAAAAAAAGCAATCATTAAAAATAAATACTAAACAAATAATAAAACATACATTTTCAATAAATGAGCTGTAAATCCATTTCTACTCGCCGGTTCCTGAAGTCTTCTCTTCTGCCCATGAAGAAGTCCTGGATGGGCCAGTGTTGTCTGCGATGCACTCGCTCCTCAGCTTGATCTGCAGTCTTGGTCCAGTGTAATCGAAATGAATCTTCTTTCTTGATCCGCTGCCGCCACTCAAGCGCCGCTGAAAATAAAAAATGCTGCAGGTCTGTCTTCTTCTTCTGCGCGACTGAAGCTCATCCTTCACTACCCAGCTATTTATAGGGTTCCCATGACCCTATTTATAGCTTAGGAGAGGACCTGTGAGGGAACTGCAGGCATTTTTCCTCCTTTTATACCCTATGCTTGCTGCTGATTGGTTAATTTCAATCTTAGCAATTAACCTATCAGTAAAAGTTTTGGGGTTTGAAAGGTTACTTCTGAGGCAAGCCTTTCAAAATTTAGTTTTGGATAGATTGTTAGGTTTATATTTAGAGTTTTTTTTTTTTTTTTTTTACAGGTTTTTGTATTGAGTTTGTACCCCATTAGTTAGGGGGTGCAGGTCCACCTCAGTCCCTCACCCCATGGTTAGGTAGGGGGTGAGGGACTTAGGTAGGGCCATTATTAGGTTAGGGCCCCCAACCCCATAACGCTGTTGGGGTTGGGGGCCATGGGAGGGGGTCAGCAATTGCCCCCCTCCAGGTGAGGGACCCCTGCCAGCCCTTGGCTAAAGGGGGTGGGGTGTGGGGGCCATTCCTGACCCCATTTGTTAATGTTAATGCCCCCCTACCCCAATTGGTTATGGGGTAGGGGGAAGGGGAGGGGGTCCAGCGGGACCCTCTCCCTGTAGCGATCCCTCACCCTGCCTAGCGCTGGGACAGAGTAGGGGGAATAGGGGTCCCAGGGACCCCTTCTTTTGTTTTTTTATAGCCCCCCTACCCCCAAAGGGAGACAGGGGGGCAGGGGGAGGGTGCAGGGAAGTGGCTCTAAGGGAGTCGCTTCCTGCACTTTGCGCTAGCTCACCATGACTAGCGCTGGGGCAGGGTGAGGGGGTAGGGGATCCAATGGACCCCTTCTTTTTAAATAAATAGCTCCCCTACCCCCAAATGGAGACAGGGGGGCAGGCGGGAGGGTGCAGGGAAGCGGCTCTCACGGAGCCGCTTCCCGCAGTTTGCGATTCCCCTCATTTAGCGCTGGGCTAAGTTAGGTTGATGTTGGGTGGAGGTGTGGGGGTCCCAGGGACCCCTACTAGCTAAAATTAATTTAATTTAAATGAAATTAAACAAATTATTTCCATAGCACTAATATTGCATTAACGCTATGGAAATAATTGGGCATTTAAATCATTAACCGCTTAACTTGCCGCTGGGTGGGGGGCTGATACTGGGGGGATCGGGGGGATATGGATGCTAATTACAGCTTCTCCTCACTTGTCTGGGTATAAAAATGAACCTGAACTTCCTCTCCCATTGACTTTAACCCTTTCAACCCCCACGACGTCACAGGCACGTGGTTGCATCTCCATCCGATGCATACCAGGGACGTGCCTGTAATGTCTTGGGGTTTGAGGGGCGCTCCACCGGCAGATTTTTTCGTCGGTGGAGCGCCTATTTCACCACGGAGGGAGTCTTGACTACCTCCCTCCGTGGTTACATCCGGGTCCTGTGACTCGATCGGTCACAGGACCCAATAGGAACGCG
>JAKJJM010095192.1:0-10614 GCA_021901965.1 Pipa carvalhoi
TGTTGCAAAACTACAATTCCCATCATGCCTGGACAGCCATTGTCCAGGCATGATGGGAATTGTAGTTTTGCAACAGCTGGAGGGCCACGAGTTTGAGAACCCTGCTTTAAAACAACCATTTGGTTTAGTGCATGAACAAAATTCTGGCTACCTGTGTTGTATTCTCTTTGGAGTTATTTTTAATTGGAAGTATTTTACCTGTACAGAAATTATTTTTGGAATTTTTTTGTCATTTAGTTTTTTTTCTTTCCATGTGTCTTCTAGAATGAGAACAATGAGAGAAGAAGCAATGAGCATTCAGAGTCCCAGAGCAATGGACAGACGCAGAGCAGTTCACGGCAAGTTCTGGAACAGGATGATGAAGAAGATGAAGAACTTACTTTGAAATATGGAGCCAAGCATGTAATCATGCTCTTTGTTCCTGTGACACTATGTATGGTGGTGGTTGTGGCGACCATCAAGTCAGTCAGCTTTTACACACGCAACGATGGGCAACTGTACGTATCCATGGACTGTTTCTTGATGGACAATATATATTTATATATTATTTGTGTATGATCTAGCCCAAGTGATACATAATTCAGGATAATAGTACAAAGTCTTATTTAAAACACTGACATCATCTAAAGGTGAAGTGTTAATAAATGAAAACTGGTTTGGTACACCCCACTGTAACTTATCCTGATGAAGTGGTTTATATAATAGATGCCAATCTCTTCAAGACCAACTTAACCTAAACTTGCAACTTGATGGTGTCACAGTAAATTTATTAGCAGCCCCTTTGACATCTGATACAAAACTTATTGCAATTGGTTGCTCTCAAAGTAACTAATTGTACAATGTTAATATGTGGCTTGTAAGCCTATACACTCCACTATCTCCTATTGCTGTCAATTGATTTTTCATCCATAAAACCATGCATGGGAAATATAACTAATTGGTGGCCATTCACCACACGATATCTGCTAATATGGCAATAATCACGAAAGTAGGTGGCCAAAGCTTACCTTGTATGAGAGGGAAAAAAATAAAATTTAAACTGAAATAAACATAGTGCTTTCATAAGAACGTCTTGTAATATACGCACAGTTGGTTTTCCTGTATGACCCTGTTTTAAACTGTATGCAGTACTCCTTTATTTCCACCAGATGACTGTATATTGCATTCCTATGCAGAAATTAGGAATTCATCAAAAGCATGATCTGATGGCCTTGCACTGCAATTTCTGCTTGATCGATAAACACGATCTGATGGCCTTGCACTGCTTTTTCTGTTTGATCGATAAACACGATCTGATGGCTTTGCACTGCTTTTTCTGTTTGATCAATGAAACACGATCTGATGGCTTTGCACTGCTCTTTCTGTTTGATCAATGAAACACGATCTGATGGCTTTGCACTGCTCTTTCTGTTTATGCAATATTGAATTGTGATGGATAGCAACATAAGTGCAAGGAAATAATTTCTATAGTAAAAAAAATGTTTTAATATACTGTAGATTATATGCTGTAAAGCATTGGAATCTTGAAATGTTAACAGTATGGTAACTATATTTGAAATTAAAGAACTAGTAACACCAGAAAAAAAGAAGCCCTGTTTGAATTGACAATGTTATTTCTATGCAGTGTTTGTAAAAATGTCATAATTGAAGTTGAATTTCTGATTTTTATTGGTTTGAATTGTACCTTTCTTTCTGCTACTTGTCAAACTAGGCTTTCTAGGGTACTTCACTTGTATTTGTAATCTAAAGGATTATACATTATAGTCAGAAGAAACAATCGGTGTTTGGTTTCTTCTGTAAAGAGACTTAAGTCTCCTAATAAATGACATTTGTTTATTTAGGTTACATGCCAGCAGCACAATAAAACCCAGTCTTTCCCTGTAAGCCACCTACTTGAATATTTCTGCTTCTTCACAAGTAAATGACAGCCATGAATTCTATTCAGCTTCACCCTCTGTTGAAAAAGCAAGTGTTCTTTGCACTGAGATAAGAGCAGTGATGATTTAATTCAATGTAAACCTTTTTCAAATCATAATATTCCTCTATGTACAGTGCACATATGAATACTTTACTACTTGGCTACAGTATGTAATCTAAAAACATTTTTAGGCTTTCCAAGTTTTTATGGGTCTCCGGTTCTAACAGCTCATGCCACACAAAGATATTTGCTGCCAAAAATGTTCCTGAGCCATCCCATACCTCCTACTCGAGGAGCTAGTTCTTTACTTTCAAGGGACAGAATTGTCCATCCATTTTGTAACCAGCAGGAAATATATCTTCATACCAAATAAGTCAATACCTGTTAATGAAGAAAGTTTGCTCTGAGATAGTAGCACGCCACACTTGTGAATGATTTATGCAGTGTTAATCATTGGTAGGTTTATAGTTTTCGTATTCTCATACACTGACATGCTTCTATTCCTTACCCTTTTCTTGCAGAATCTACACCCCTTTTACAGAAGACACAGAAACCGTTGGACAACGAGCACTGAATTCCATACTAAATACAGCAATCATGATCAGTGTAATAATAGTGATGACCATTTTGCTTGTTGTGCTCTACAAGTACAGATGTTACAAGGTAACAAAGCAAGTAATATTCGTAAAAATAATATAGACGAAGAGAAGCAAATGACTAAGTATTAAGAAACATATAGTGGGATGGGTGCACAGTCCTAATAAAAAAAATTAAAAAATCAAAGTGGCAAAAAAAAAAAATACTGTACACTCCATCTCATCTACATATAAACCAGTAATAAATTGCATGTAAAATAATTGCAGAAAATCTCCCAAAGCTCAGTTCATTGTCTGTTATAAAGCGGAGGAAACATTCAGTGCCCCATTGCTTCCTGGAAATGGAAGGGTGTGACTGGAGCACATCACTTCCCCAATCCAAGTAGAGAGAGCCACAGTGTGGGGATGATTTTATTGTGTACCCCTACTTTAATTGTATAAATATTATAAATAAATGATTTGACAGTTACTTATACATTTATTTGCCTAACTAATGTTTGAGAGGTTGTGTAGCCATACTTTTAATATATAATTATCCAGTATAAATATTTATATATTATTTGAAATTATATTTGAGCAGTGGTGTAGCCCCATTTTTATTTATTTTTTTATATTATTATTTATGGGTTTAAATAACTCTTTGGAATTTCCCCTGCTTTTATCAGCAGATGGTCTCTTTGTTTTAATCTTGCCTATCTTATGTAATGCATTATTTTTGTAGCTGGCCTACATGCACCTCATATTATAGTATTGCTAACTGTCGTTTGAGTGTTATTTACTTGTATGCTTTATACATAATTAGTTTTTACATGAAATCTAAAAAAGCATCATATCTAGTTGATTCTACTATCAACTGCTTCAAATGGATGTCTTATTGTGGTCCATTTTATATTTAGGTGGATAAAACTATGTATAATTAGGACCTTGTGCAAAAAAAGCAGTCTCTTTAATTAATATTAGTCATTTTTATTTGTTGACTTCTTTATATTTGGCTTGTAGCAAAATTTCTTTTGCACAGTTATCCCAGGTCTTAAAAATCTTTCAGATAAAGTCAAACCACATTCCTTCCCATCTGCTTTTTCTTCCTATAAATGCAATAGTTCTTTAAATTTACAGTCCAGTCATCAGATGAGTCAATCATACCTTTTCTCTGCCTCCATTCTCGATTTTATGCATTTGACACCATAAATTGATTGTGTTTAGTTTTTTTCGAAGTATGCATTTATTAATGCTCATCCGTTTCCCCTTTATATTGTGTACTCTGTTATTTCTAACTAAGCTTTATAATATTTGCTGGTGCTGTCATAATGCTTACCTGCCTGACTTAGAATAATCCATATAATGTCCTTTAAACATTAGTGTTAAGAAAAGTTGTTTATAGTTAGGAATGGGTGTTAGAATTTGCTAACATAAGGCAATGTGCAATGCTGCAACTTTGTTTTAATAACCTCAGGTGGTTTTACTACAGGTCCCAGCAAGTTAAGTTGTTTAAATAGACATATAAATTATCTTGCACTGCCTTAACTTTTTCTGAATAAGTCGTGGTACTTAGAGGAATGTAAGAATGCTAGATTTGCACCAACAACAGGCCTACTGTAAAACGCTGATAAAAAATGTACATTTATGAAAAATGTCATTGCGTTACGGTCTGTAATAAGGCAATTTCATAATAACAGTTGTGTGGTAGATTCTGGATTGCTTTGTAAAGTAGTTTGTATAACTAAAAGAAGATAAAGTCCCTGAATTTCAACCTTTGCAGCCCTATTTGTAGGTTGGACTGGGTGAGGTGAAAAACCCTCGTGTAGGCCAGCTGCCAACTCAGCCTTGAAGGGGAAAAATTCCTTCCAGCTCCTTGTGCAGATCTTGACTGCTTAGCTAAAAAAAATTGTCTTTTAAATAAGTATTGAGTTATGCAGTTACCTGAGGCATTTAACAGACATATTAGGATTTACTGACACAATCTTTTTCAATCAGCCATTCTCTTCTAGTTAACACCTACAATTCGTTCTTATCCTATGCAAAAAACTGTAGACTTGTTTTCTATGGATACTCACAAAGCACCTAATTTTGTCTAATGCCCCTGCTTAGGTGCGCACCAGCAAATTGTTTATTCTAAAAGGTTTCCATTTTTCTGTTGTAATCTCTTCCACTGCCATGTTGTACAGCAAACTTTTTCCTTTTATTTTTTTCTTATGTATTCAATCAGTGCTTCAAAAAATTCCAATTTGTGTGTAAAAAGTATGATATTTAGCTTTAAAAATTGGGCTTTAGGCCATACTTTCTGAATATGTATGATGTAAAGCAGCAGTCCTCAACCTTTGCTGGATCGGGGACCAGTTCCCCTTTTATCAAAAGTTTGATGGACCGGGAGGGTGGGGGCGGGGCAACGTGTGTTGCCAGCTGCATGATGGAGATGCGCTTCCTGTGCGTGCATCACCACCATGTGGCCCGCAAACCAGTGGTTGGGGACCCCTGATCTAAAGTATCAAAGAAAACAACGTGGTTACTTTCGGTAAAGAAAAAATAGGCAGAAAGCAATACAGTTCATGAACTCAGTTTCACATATGACAGTTTTTGTAAGTGCTTTATTTGAATAATTGCCATGATAAGCCAAATGGAATTTTTTTTTTTTTTTTGGTATTGCTGGTCATTTAAGGAAATGATTGAAATGCACTGTTGTAAACAAAGGAAAGAATAAGTAAAATGAACACAACTTTTCATGTGGTTCCTTAATTGTCATTGTTTAAAATAAAAAAATAAAGAAACCTATAAGCATATGTTAAGTTTGAATTGTTGTTAAAACAGAACACATGATATTTTTTCCCAAATATATTTTTTGATATATTTATTTTTGATAAGGGGAAGATTCTAGCACAGATGTTGGAAGGTGTCATTTAAAATCAGCTAGTGAACAAACATTTCAAACGTATGGGTAGCTAAATAACAGGTTTCTGTCTTTTCCATGCAGGTTATCCATGGTTGGCTCATCATATCATCTCTTCTGCTGCTCTTTTTCTTCTCGTTTATCTATTTGGGGTAAGTAAAACAGAAAAAGATGAAAGCTGTTATTTTATACCCTTGCATTGTATTTAATGAGAAACAAAGCCACATTGTTAAGCAAGGCATATATAAAAAGTATAATTTTTTTTTTTTTTCTTTCCCTTTCTATTTCATTCACTCTATTAAATTTATACTCCTTAATAAGACTTAAGTAACCTGTTCTGTTTCTAATCATACATGAGGGGTAGGAAACAATTCCTGGGTCTGAGATGGCTTCTTATGTGAATACTTCAGCATAGCATCCTTCACTAGAGAACTGTGAAATCTCCACTTAAAATTCATCCAAACATATAGAAAGAAGGACAACAGCAACCACAGCTGTGCAGCAACCCTTTATTGGGTATACCCTTTCTCCAGGGCGTAAGGCCCTAAACATGTTGTGTATAATGCACTATAATACCCAATAAAGGGTTGCAGCATAGCTGTGGTTGTTGGTGTCCTTTTAATATGTTTGGATACATGAGGGGTGTCTGTTTGACCCCTGAAACATATCCTTATGTAACCTATATAAACTACCCAGTACCTAGAAAATGGTTTTGCCTCTTGAACTGTATGAGGCAATACCTTTAATACATTGTAAATGCAAACAAAATGGATTACCTTTATTAGATTGATGTTTCCTTAAGATTGGCCTCACAGTTTTTTAAATTAGGTTCTTTGTTGTCTATGGTGAGAAACACAACAGCCTTTGTGGATTGTCCCATAGGAAACAATGGATGCTGTTTTTGCAATGAAGCTGAAAATCGGCTAGTGTACATGTATACACGTATAAAGAAAGTCGGAACATGTTCTGCAACCACTTTAAAAAAAAAAAAATAGATCAATTGTTCCTTGTGTAATGGGGCCTTGTGCTTTTTAACAGTGAGGTGTTTAAAACTTATAACGTGGCCATGGATTACATCACGCTGGCTCTCATGATCTGGAATTTCGGCGTAGTAGGAATGATATGCATTCATTGGAAAGGTCCTCTTCTGTTGCAGCAAGCCTATCTTATTATGATTAGTGCACTTATGGCATTGGTATTTATTAAATATCTTCCTGAGTGGACAGCTTGGCTCATCCTAGCGGTGATATCCGTTTATGGTAAGTAAACCAATAACAAATGCAGGAAATATCTATTATAAATTTATGTGTTGGGTTTTTCTCGAATTATTCCCTAATCTATTATTTTCTCTTAGATCTCGTTGCAGTCCTTTGTCCAAAAGGTCCCCTCCGCATGCTAGTGGAGACTGCACAGGAGAGAAATGAGACCCTTTTCCCAGCTTTAATTTATTCTTGTAAGTAGATGTCCTCATCTGTTATCAAGGATGTGCATAGCATTGACTTGGCATGTGCTCATTGGTAGCTCACCAAATAATAGTTAAAAATAAAACTATTGATCTGTAATAGGATGTTGTTTATCCTGATAGCCAAAGAACTAACCTGGCATCTAACGTTTGGAGGAAGAACCCTTATGTCCTGCCAGGTTCACACTGACGTATTGTGCACATCATTTCTTTTTTTTTTTTATGCTGAAAATATGCAGTTGCAAAAAGCATAGTCATTACTTTCAATCACGTGTGCATTGTCAAACTTGCGTTTCATAGAGAGCAATATGCGCTGGGATGCTTCATGATGCATTTTTTCGAGCATATAGAACGCAACCTGAAAAATGCGACAGGATTAGTAGCAATTGGAACTGAACAATAGCAGTCACACATGAGGGGAAGCGATGTGTAAGTGCTATTATTTGGTTAATAGTTTCCTGAAAATACGCCAGTGTTAATATCAGGGCGTTTTTTCACGATGCGCACAATAAGCCAGTGTGAACCTGGCCTAAGTTGAGTTCTTATCTATCTTTTGTAGATATATGCATTGATAGCATCTTTACTGTTGTTCCTTTTTCTGAAAGAAAGTGGTCAATTTAAAGTGAACATTTTGGATGTTATAGACCATTTTCCTTTCTGTTCTGTTTTACAACTCCCGGTAACCAAAAAATGAATTCAAATGATTGTATGAGTTGTCTGACTAAACTGTGTAAGGAAAGGATTGATTAAAATATAACAAATCAAATTTACATTATTCAGCTACAATGATGTGGTTAGTAAAGATGGCTGATGGAGATCCTGGCTTTACCCAGAGCACCTCAAAGAGCACATCATACAACAACACACAAGGTATGTCTTAAAGAGAACGGACACGAGAACACATTAATGATATTGCTAATAAGAGCTGTACTAATCCAGTTAAACATAATGGTGACACCTCTCATCTTGGGGTACAGGGTATAGAGCGAGTATATTTGGGCACCAGAGGAGGAGATATACTCAGAAAACGTAATAATAGAGAATCATTTTGGATATAGCACTTACACACTAGACAACCTGAAGGATTAAACCTGGAATGGGACCTCCACTATTTTGTGGATTAATATTCTGATCACACAACACATCACTTATTAGGTTCCACACATTACATTAATATATATATTTTTTTTATATCTATATCATTTCTCACTTTTATATTTTTTAGTTACACTATTACAGTTTTTTTATCCTCAATCTCGTTTGCACAAGCACTCTCGATATATCTACATCCTACTACCCATATTCTAGTGCACTTTCACCTTTTACATATGCTATCCCCCTATTTAGACACTGTTTATCTCACTTTTACCATTCCAATAAACAATATAGGTGATACACACTTTATATTATTAGATAGATTGGGTCTCTAGTACAGTGGTCGGCAAACTTGGTGGAGGAGGGAGCCAATTCACTCCCTCCTCCACCGCCTAAAGTCTGTGGAGCCAGAAGGAGGAGTGCAAAGGGGGCGGAGCCTAAGCACCCGATCCCATGACTTGCCGACGTCCAATCAGAAGGAGCGTCAGTGGTCATGGGCGGGGCTATGACACGAAGGGGGCGGGGTTACAGCAGGCGCCGCGAGCCACAAGTGCGGTGGCTGAAGAGCCGCATGTGGCTCGCGAGCCGGTATTTGCCGACCTCTGCTTTAGTGTATAATTCCAGTAATGAAGGGGTTGAATGAACTGGATTGCGTTTTCTCTATTTACTGTGTTCTAACATTGTTACAACCTTATGTACATTTTTGTTGTTACATTGTTGGTTGACTTCTGTTTTGTTTTAAATTGTATCACTTTTTCTTTCATCTGTACTTTCGTATCTGTACACAGTACTGCACAACTTTATTTGCTTGTTGTAAATCTGCTAAAAGTTTCTGACAAGGGTTTTTCCCAATGACTAAACACCCGGATGTGAACTGTACTGAGATGAGGCTGTAACCTCTACACCACATACATAGATCTTAAGGAGCGGTCATATTACACCAGGCCCCTCCCGACCCTGGAATTCGGTCCTCTGGAAAAACCCTATTTATAGTCCATCTGACATGCGTAAATTATCTACGAGTAAGCGGAAACGCGTAAGAATTAGCATGCTCTTACTGAGGCCTAAATTGGAGCTTTTTTTAATTACTTTAATAAAAGTTGCTTTTTGAATACTGGAGTGCCAGAGGATCTTTTTGCTTCACATCTTAAAGAGATTCTGGTTTAAATTATTGGTTTTATTTTTATTTTTTTGTATGTTTTATCTGTATTATATTTCTTTAGAAGGATTTTCAAAACAATTCACCAATATCCTTTGCTGAATATTCTTTTAAAGGTACTTTTGGGTTGGGGATCTTACAGCTCTTGTGTAACACTAAGGGGCTTAGTTATGAAAGTCTAAACAGTCGCGTAAAGGTCTAAACTCACATTTATTAGCCATTAACCCATATTTTGGTATTCAGTCAATTCTGAGATGTGTCGAATTTTCCAACCAGTTCAGACACTTGTCTTTGCATCAAGCATTGGAGTCTGTCTGAGTAGCAAATTCAGCAAGGAATACTGTGTCAAATTTGGCAGTTTTATGTCCCCAGATCAAAGCTGCGAATTAGGGGGAGAGAATTCACAGCTATCAGAGTGTAGCGATAGTAAAATTCTCATTTCAGGGAATATGCCCCAATGTATTGTGTGTCCATACAACTACCGGACAGCAGATAATTTCCTACAAGCTACTGTACATATTTCCCACTGGGCCCATACGGTGTATGCACACCACCGAGTATGAAAGTTTATTTTCATGTTTAAAAAATAGAGATACTTAATTGGAAAGCCATATAGACCTTCATTAAACATGAGCATTTTGGAAGCAGAGTATCTCCTCTGCTCATTTCAAGATTGTGGTTGGAGAAGGCTTTTCTGTTTTCTCACAAATACTATTCTGGCTGTAATCAAGAAGTGTCAAACTTATCATCTCTTTAACATTTGAATTGGTCCTGGGAGCACCTATACAAGGATTATAAAATAGTCTACCTCCTTTGACAGTGACTAAAATATATATTTATATTACACACAATAACTTTTGTTCTAAAACACATAAAGAACAACTTTTTCAATTCCATTTTTTTCATTTGAGATAGGGGTTTAGATCTTAGCCAGAGAAATGGATTCTTCTCAAATCAAACCTTTTAATGCTCTTGCCCTTCTCCCTCTGATCATCTTATCCTAAAGTTATACAGTTTATATAATATTCTTCAATCTTCCAGTTATAAAACCACCTAGAATTAAGTCAACATATCCCAAAAACAGAATGGAAATAAAAGCTTTACTGTGATACAGAAAATGTAAAGAAAATCAGTGCTGCTTAGGTCTCACTGGTGACAATGTGAAAAGAATGACAGGATATTTACTCTGTCATCCCCCGGGTCACTGATGAAAGAATTATAGTCCAGCTAATTGCTATATATATATAATCTTGCATGTCTGTGTCAAAAGAGCTTTGGTCGTATAAAAGGTTCTCTTTTAGAGAGAATGGTAACATGAATAAATTAAAGGAGAACTATAGTGCCAATATAACTGCCCACATACATATAAAACTCCTTTATACGAAGCCAATTGCTACCACAAATAGTTAAAAAAAGGTTTAGGGAAGGGTTAATTCTTGCTGTCAGCTTGATTTATACAGTTCTAATGGGGCTGACATTTTGTGCCTCTCTCACTCCCCC
>JAKJJM010095337.1:0-10331 GCA_021901965.1 Pipa carvalhoi
GTGTATAGAACAGGGTCATGTGGTTTAAGCAGCCAATTAGATAACCCTCACTGGTGACTAATTTGACCTTTACATTCATTTGCTGGCTGCCTATTTTGAAAATCATGGGTCTGTTGCTATGCAGGGATTGGTTGGCCGCAAGATGTGCCTGACAACGAAGCCGAACACCCGAGCCGAACCCGCACTCACAAGCAAAAGCTCGGCTCGTGTGACGGAAAATCACGAAGTTTGGCTCGAACTAACGTTTAAACGAGCAGTTCAATCAACACTAGTGTAATTATTAGAAAATATATTTTGCCCTAAACAAGGGCAATGAGATCCTTTCTGTAATTATACTCTATACAAATTCTTAATGATATTTAAAATTGTTTTTGGATGTCTGATCTTACCTTATTTTTTCTCATCTAACCAAGAATCTTCACAATAATTTCTCTTTATTTACATTATTGAGATTCCAGCAGAATTTTTAATTTGCCAAGAAAGAATTATTTAAATGAAAGAAGACACTATCATTATTTCTGCTAGTCCCAGACTGAAATGTTTTTTAATATCTGAGATTATAAGATTGAAATGTAATGCCAAAATCAGATAATACTGAACATTAACATGAAATTAAAACTGTTGGCAAACCATATTTTGCTCCATTTTATTTGTTATTGATTTTCCAAGCATAGTCTAAATGACTAAAATAAAGATCAGCACATTCACTCACAAACTTTGTAAATTTACAAAATTTTATATAAATGTTAAAGTGCCTGTGCAGGCAGGTATATGTCATGTAGACCAGATAAGGTCACAATTAAAGAACACAGAAATGCGAAAATAAATTTTAATGCTGATTCCCCCATGCACACTGCTGTCGCTAGGCCCTTAACCACATACCAGCATTACCTTTCCCAATTTAAATGACCATTGCTAGAGATACTACATGAGCCATTAAGAGGGGGAGGCTTAAGGAAGCTACTTTTGCAATAAATTAAAATGTTGGATTCCTTATTTAAAAGAAATGAACAAAAATCAGAATGATCAGCCTTTTCTCCTCAATTTTGTTTTTCAGATAATTATTGCTTTAGATCTTTGCAAAGACTTGCTGATAGCCTTTAAAAGATTAAGTTTAAAGTTATTTAGGGTAGTAGAGTACAAGTTTGGTTTTGTATCAGTGCCATATTTACAATTTCCTGTAATATGTTGTTTAGTATTATATGCTATGTCATGGTTATTGGAATTTGAATTTGTTTACCTAGCGGCAGGCCCACAATGTCAGTGTCAGGCTATCAAAATATGTCAGAAGACTATAGAATGATTGGACTTTTTCTATTTGGTGTTAATTTCCATTAACAATTACCCTTGGATTGATTTAAATCACTGAATATAGTTTAGTGAAGGGGTGGGGTTTTCTGTTTTTTAAAGGAATTGGACAGATCTGTTGTTAGGACTGTGAAATTGTAGTGGGTGCACCGACAGCGGAGGTTGGAACAAGATCCACCTGGGGTGCGGAACCTAATGAACACCTGGTCTTCACCAGTGGTTCCCGCAAGGGAACTTGGGTTTCGTGGCGGAATGACCACAGGTCGCGGCTCCCAAGGAAGCCTCTCTGCATGGCAGCTTTAGGTGTCAACTGTAGGATTCAAGCAACACAGGATACAGGACACTGGATGGTAGGATACTGGGAAGCAGGATACTGGAAACAGAATACCAGAATGCAAGATACCGGGAAGCAGGATACTGGATAAAGCTCTTAGAGATTACAGCTCAAGGCCACAAGCAGGACTCCAGAAGAGTAACTCCTTGCTCAGGCAAGGTCAGAGTTTAAACTGGCAGCCTTACTGTACATACAAGAACCTTTGCTGAGATTGGCTGAAACTCTGACTTTCTGAAAGACTGAAGCTGATTGACTGAATTCAATCCCAACTAAGCACAAGGCACGTACATAGTGGAACCAAGTTTAGAATAGTACAAACCACAACAGGATTCCCTCTAGTGGCAAGCAGTGTAAGGCTGCAGACTGTGAATGGGGTTCAAGACTCGTGACCAGTGCCTTACACCTGTGCAGTAACTTTGATAAAGCACTTTTGGGTAAAACTTGTACTGCACTAAGAAAGAATATTTTCATTCAGTACTTCTTTTTTTTAAATTAATTTTGAGATTCATGACACACTATTTTCATTAGATCAACTGTTATAGTGATAAGATTAAACTACAGCATAGCTTGTGCACAATAAGAGGTTTTAGATTTTCACAATTAGTCGCTTGAAAAGAAAATTGTCTGTTACATTAAACCCTCATTATCATGAAAAATAATTGTACATACATATGAACAATTAAATTAATTTAGAAGTAAGATAATAATCTATACTGATAATATAGTTATTAATTATTATTGTAATCACTCTTAGGCTAGACCAGCAGTCGGCAAACCCCGGCTCTAGAGCCACATGTGGCTCTTTAGGTGCCGCGTTGTGGCTCTGAGCCGGGGTTTTGGTCCCTCCCACACGCCCATGACTTCCGACGCTTAGTATTGTAAGCGTCAGCAGGTCATGTGATCGGGATCGGCGCTCCGCCCCCTTTGCGGCTCCACACTAAGCAGTCCTGGAGTTATGGGAGCGAAACGGCTCCCTCCTCAATAGAGTTTGCCGACCGCTGGGCTAGACCCAAATGAACATTTTGGCACATTGATTTTTATCCAGAAAAACATCTCTTTCAAAATACAGCAGTGTGAATCCAGAAAAATAAGTATTATAAATCCCTTTCACAAAAGTACATTCCATAATCATGAGTTGTCTTTTAAAATGGAGTCCTTTCCCTTCTCAAAGTGCTCTTTTCTAATTTCTTACATTTTTAATAGTCCTGTGCTGGCTTATCTTACTATAGCACATACAGACTCTACATTTTATGTAGAGGGACAACTGCAAATAGGATAAATCACCTTGTAAAAAAGAAATCATATATTCCTCCAGGTTCTGTCAGTAAGTAACCATACAAAGGAGCTATCTGTAAATAAAGGTGCTACACTAAAAGACACAAAGAGATATATGAATACATAGAGCTGAAAAAGATGTCCCAAACAAAAGCATGCACTCAGTCATTAATCAAAAAGAAGTGCATAATCTTTAATCAAAGTGCAAAAAGATGTTTGGGACATATTTTTCAGCTCTATGTATTTATATATGTGTGAGGATTGGTACTTACCGGCGCCCGTTCCAGTGGTGGTCTCTTCAGGTATACGCGCTCCGCCTATACATACGCGACGCGGTCACGTGACCGGAGCGTACTTATGTTGCGTGCATGCACACCCGCGTCTTGGGAATGCGCACATGACGAGGCTAGGCGCAGGGGAGCTCCCGTTTCTTTAGCTATTTAAAGCCCCTAGTTTATCAGCTCTGTGCCCGATAATAGAGCTTTGTTTTTGGGTATTCTGTTCATTGATCTGCTTTCTAGTGTTTCACCTCGACCTGCTTAATCTTCTACGTTGTTATTCGCCTTTCTAAACCTTCTGCATTCTCTATGACCTTGCCTGGGACCCTGACCTTTATTACATCCTCTGGTTTCTCTCAGTCTAGACCAATTGTGCTTACAGTCCTGAGGGCCGCGACCTGGGCACACCTCCGCAGCAAAGCCCTAACCTTTTTGTGGGGGCTCTAGGTGAAAACTGGGTGTGCCTTAGAATCTGCGCCTTAGGTTCTGTTTATTATCTGCACTCCCATTACTGCTACCTTTATCTCCTCCCTCCTGTTCTGGTGCCTGTGCTGACAATATGTAAGGTAGAGGGGTGCAAGCTTTTCCAATAGGCTCTTTTTGTGAGAACGTGATAATGAAGGCAGCTAAGTATTAGAGTATAACATTGAAAGTGTGTCAGAAATATGAGCATTAATGAACATTAAGTAAAAAGTAAAATCTCACAAATTCTTTTTTCCCTCCCTTTCCTTCCCTGCTGTCCAACAGGGCATAGACCCTGAAATTATTGTTCACCAAATGTAATCTATAGTAACATTGTCCACGGGATAGATAATTTTTCCAATTTACAGTCCCTTAGGAGAATATGACAACCTTCCCATGTCTACAGATTAGATTGGGTACAACAAACAATGTGTAGCTTACTATGTTTTGGGTTAGATGCAGAGTATCACATTTTGAGGTTCAATCTTGTGTTGTTAAGGAAAGGTAAAACATCATTAGACATTGCAAAGAAGACAGATTTCACAGTTTATAGCAATGAAAACTTTCTGGCAAGATCATAGCATACTGAAGGTTTTGTTACAAGAGAGTTTTTTTAGCTGCACTGAAATATGGTTGTCAGTCTTCAGAAAAGTCAGGGTGGACTGAGATTTAATTTTTTCTTTAACTTCCACAGGGCTATATCCTCTTTGACATTAATGGCGAAATTTAATAAGGTTGGAAAGACCGCTAACAGTCTTTCCGAGAATCTCGCGTGATATTCTCGCCCGAGTTGTTTGATCGAGTTTTTCGATCAAGTTTTTAAATGGAAAGGTAGGCTATTTGATCGAAAATTCAAACAACTCACGCAAGATTCTTGGAAAGACTGTTAGCGGTCTTTCCAACCTTATTAAATTTTACCCTAAGAAGACATGCTATAATAAGACACAGAGGAGCACCTGGTTCTTTGCCAAAAGTGCTTCAGGCCACTTAAAGCATCTGTTCCAGAGAGGGCTGTGGGGGTGGCACAGCTATCAGATATCTGTTTTAGTGTAATTGACATCTTGGAAGGTTGGATTCCTAGCCTCTGTATCTATGTGGTGGCACTGCACACCCTTGTTTCTGCCCATATGGGAAAGTTGTATAAGGAAACTGGGGTTCTCCAGGAAAATGCAGCAGCCAATGGAGGTCATGAGTACAAGGTAGAGAGTTGTCCTAACAAAGCCACCTCAGACTGCATGACCTGCAGACACTTTCAAAAGTAGCAGACTCATGAAGTTCTTCGCATTACTTTGCTTGCGCATGTGTAGTGTACAGGAGTATACACTACAAAAATGTATATCTACTAATTTGGCCTTTAAATTGTATTTCTGTAAAACTTCCCTTTTGTGTAAGTTCCCCTTTAATTAGGAGTGACCTCTTGTGGTAAGAATGCATGTAATATAACTTAATAGATTTGTCAGTCTGTAATTGTATCCTTATCTTCATGGGATCTCAGTGCTCTGGAGGTTTTATGTATCCTGAGACAGGAAGTTACAGAGAGTCTGTATGTGCTATGGTAAAATAAGCCAGCACAGGACTATTCAAAATGTAAGAAATTAGAAAAGAGCACTTTGAGAAGGGAAAGGACTCCATTTTAAAAGACAACTCATGGTTCTGGAATGTACTTTTGTGAAAGGGATTTGTAATACTTATTTTTCTGGATTCACACTGCTGTATTTTGAAAGAGATGTTTTTCTGGATTTGCTAAAGAAAATAAAGCTGACAACTGTTTTTGGAAAAGTTAACTCTTTGCAGTAGACTCAATTTTATTCTGCTCAGCAACCCAAAAGGAGCACCACCGGAGAAACAGGAGTAAAGGTAATTCCACCTGCACCTTTATACACATTCAACAACTTTTTATTTTATTTTTGTTTGTTTTTATCCCATAGGTACTGGAGCCACAGGGTACCCCGTGACTGGACTTTAACCTTGAGTAAATTGGCTCTCAGCTCTTGCGCTGGTTATTACACATGCACAGGTGATTTGACTATTAACCAAGTGGCGGAGTCTGTCAAAGTGGCAAATAAGGACAGGCATACTGCATCAAATTCATCTGTTTGACTTCACCAGATCAGAATGGCAAATTAAGGGGTTGATGCTCCAGTGTTGTGTAAACTGACTATTCATTCAAAAGTGACAATAAAGATTGCGAGCAGGTGACAACATGACTTCAGGACAAGGTGAGGTAGAAATAGAAGTAATATTAAAGAGGAACTAAAGCCTAAAAATAATTTCAGATAGAAATGTTCAACCATATGCAAAGAGACTGCAGAATATACCCAGTATACTACAAAGGATAAATGCCTGTGAGATTGTCAGCTGGGTGGCTCCATGTTAGGCTGTACTGTAGACACTGCACATGCTCAGTGTGCTTTGTCTCCTGTAGGTGTGCTGTGATTAGGGACTAACGCAAAATAACCTGACTGTAAACTCATGATAAAGCTATCAATTAAACCTGACACTGAAGTCAAATAAATTAAGAATAAATAAATATTGAATTATCTTCAAATCTAACAGATTAAATTATTCCTGCATTTAAGGGTTGCCTCCCATTTATTTAAAAGCAAATATTTTAATATCCTCAGTACAACTTGGCTGATTATTAAAATACTTTGATGCATATTACATATTGCACTAGATTTTCAGCAGCCCTGCAATGCACAGCTGAATTAATTTATTTTCAGTTAGCTTTGCAGTATGGATATTTTAGAAGATACTGCAATTAAAGTGCACCTATCATCTCCAAACAATATTAGTTTATAAAATAGAGACAGTCTATAGGAACGTTTTTGTAATGCACTTCCATTAAAAAAAAATGTACCTGTCTCTGTCTTTTTGGCTTCTCTCTCTGCCTGTCAGCTCGACACTGCAGGCTGTGTCGGATAGAAAGGCTGTAGGAGCTGTAGGAGGAGGACAAGTAAGCCCTCCTACCAGCCTTCCTTCCTGTGTCAGCCTTCCTGTGTGCAGAGTCAGTTTGAGCAGAGGTACTTGAGCAGAGGTAGGCAGGGCACCCGTGAGTGGGGGGGAACCCGTGGGTGGGGGGGAACCCACAAGCGGAGATTGCCCCAATACATCAGGAAGTCAAGAAGTCAGGAAGTCAGGCCGTAGGGGGTGTGTCTATTGTAGTTGATTGGCAGGTTGGGCACAAGATGGCAGCTCCCACAGCTTTAAGTTGGGACAAGTTTACAGTGAGTATAACTTAACTATCCTAACGATTTTTTTCACACAAACTGTTTCATTTAAGTTATATAATCACTGACTATGTAAGAAAGTTAAAATCAGGAGTTGATAGGTGCACTTTAAATAGATAGAGTTAATCAAACATCCCTTACTTGCATGGTAATCAGTCCAGTTCCATACCACATGCATAACACCGTTACCTTTAAAAGGGGGAGACTTATGAAATACACCTTATCTTGGGCTGCATAGCTTCCAGTACAATTTTGCACTCTTTTTTAAGTGGAATACTGGCTTTTCACAAATTAAATGAGAGAAGAAGGAATCCTAAACTGCAGATTGAGTTCACCTAATAAAATAACTGTTTCATTATGCAATTACAGGTTTGTTTACGAGCAAATATTAAATAAAGTGAATATATATGCAAGTAAAGGTGCTACAAAAAAGGGAGTATAAATATACTATACTAGGTAAAGAAGGAAAACAAAACCCTTTAGAATAGTGCACACTAATATTTTACTATGTCATATTTACTAAATTAAACAAAGGTGGAAAAAAGGTTAAGAACATTTAAAATCTGTCCTCAGATGGAACCCTCATTAGTTATTAGTCCATCTGAGGACAGATTTTAAATGTTTTTAACTTTTTTTCCACCTTTGTTTAAGGGTTTAAGTGTTTTCCTTCTTTACCTGCTATAGAATAACTGTTTCATCTCACCAATTCCTAAGAAATAAGCTGACCATATCATCCCTTTAATCAGCTGTGTTTTAATTGCCCTGCAGGAGGCATTTAAATATTGTATCTTGTTAAAGTAATGATCTGATCTGCACATTAAAAAGGCTTATTCATGAAAGCATGAATTACCAGGTGTAGCAAATTCATGTCCTATGTCTCCCTATGCTCTGACAGATGCAAATTTGCTACTTTTTATTCACTAACCAGTGCTTCTCCATGGCAAAGAAGTAAACAGCGATGACAGACATAAAGACACTGAATCTACATCTCAATGGAACTATCCCAAAACAGAAAAGGAGCAGGAACATAATGCAGGAAAAGAAAGAGCTGAAATATGAGTAAGAGATAACAGGGGAAGATAAATGTAATGGGAGGAAAGAAGTTTAAGAATCAGAAATTGACAGGCATTATGTATTTGTGTAAGTATACATTATCTGAATTCTGTGTTAATATAAAAAAAGCGCTTTGCTTGAATACCTAAAAATTGTTTTCACATATGCTGGTCAGTATACTTATTGGACTGGATCCTGGCCAGCATTTCCTAAACTTTGAAGCCTGGAGGGTTAATATCCGATTACAAGAATTAACACACATCAGTGTTAGTGATGTCTGAAACATGATATATCAAATTCAAATTAATTTTACACACAAGTCCCCTGGAAGTAAATGGATATGCTATTGTTAACCAACTAGTCAGTATGAAACTATTACAGTAGTGCTGTGGAAATAATTGGGTTTTAAATCATGAACCGCTTACTTGCTGGTTAATGATTTAAATAGCGCTGGATTGGGGCTGATGCTGGGAAGATTGGGGAGAGGTTTGGGGGTCCCAGGGACCCCTGCTAGCTGGAGTTTATGTAGTGTATAATAATTATTTCCATAACGCTAGTATTACAGTAGCGCTATGGAAATAATTGGGTTTTAAATCATAACCGCTTACTTGCCGGTTAATGATTTTAATATCGCTGGGTAAGGGGGTGATGCTGGAGGGATTGGGGGGAGGTGTGGGGGTCCCAGGTACCCCTGTTAGCTGGGGTCTATTTACTTTATATTGAAGAGCATGTTCACATGAACGCGCTTGAGAATATCGCGGGAGGAAGCAATTTGTCAATCATATGTATGACGCTTCATCTTAACTCCTCCCAACCCAACTTTGGAAAGAAAAGTCGGGCTGACAAGGGAAATAGACAGTGAAAAACGATGTATAAAGGTACAATTTTGTAAAATACATCTATATTTAAAAAAAATGTTTATTCCATTAGTAATTGAGTTTTGAGGTGACAGGTGCACTTTAACATCCACACTTCTCATATTCATCAAAAATTGTAATTTTCTCGATGTGACAAATTTATTCTCTTTACGACAATTGATATGACTATTCTTTGGCAGCAATACTTGCATCCAAAGTGTGATAAAGTGGTGACATTATCCCTTATTATATTAATATATGAATATTGCCAGTATGTATAATATAATATGAAAAGAGATAGTTAAACTGACCTATCTTCCAATGTGTTTTTAAATTGTGGTCATTTCATGCTCTGCATTTGCTTATTTATATTTTTTATGTAAACCAAATAACACTGCCAGTATGTTTCACTGCATATTTAAAGCAGCAATAATCCATGAATTCAAATGCATAGAATGCATTTGTCCTTTAATTATCTTTGTCCTTTAATAAAACAATTCATTTTTTCCAAGTTAATTGAGTTATTTCTTTGATATACTCATAAACTGTTTAAATACTTTCTTATCTACACAGTCTTGTGAACAGACTGACATTCCTTTAGAGGTATTATTTAACAAGGAATGAGTATCTTGAAGGGTTCAAGCAAATAATTTTGTCCTTTCATCAGTTAAAGAAACAATGTCAGTAAAGGACAAGACTTACAAATGCTGAGCATACAGGACACACAGTACATTATAAATATATTTCAGAATCTTAAGTATTACAATTCAGCACTCTTTTAATTGAAATAAAAAATAGATGCTTGTGTAGGGACCCCCTTCAGGCCTCTCTACCTCCTGAGCACTGCTGTGTTTTAGATAAGGAGCACATCGGGAGCATTAAAGTGCACCTGTCACCTCAAAAACACTAATCTTAATTTAGGTTGTACTAAAGAAATAAATGCTTTTGTAATATATAAGTATTTTTAAAAATGTACCTTTAAGCAGCGTTTCTCTCCTCCATCTCCCTGTCAGCCCGACACAAGTTGGAGTGGGCGGGGCTTAATGATGATTGACATTACAGCTCCTCCAATCAGATCCCAGCTAGATCGTGATTTAATAAAGACTAATGTTTATATTTTAACACTAAAGTCCCTGTTTTACACCACACCATACCACAATGCTACTCATTATGCCAAACATCCAGAATCCTCCGAATCAGTGTGAGGGCTCACTCCAGAGGGTAGAGTCTCGAAATATAACCCATGTTCTGCTGCTAGCCTGTGCTTATGGTAAAGGTACTGTGTACAATGGAAACCGCCATATTTAACTATATCGTTACACTTGTTTGTTAGAAACTACTAGTATCGGCATTTGTCCTCCTTTGGAGCTGTGTATGTAAGGTATCAGTCACAGGATCAGCGGAGAAGGAGGTGGACAGCCAACGGAGGTGTGACTCAGGCTCTGGGGCGCGGAATCTAAGGAGCACCTGGTGTTCACCCAGAGCCCCCGCAAGGAGGTTGGGGCTTAGCTGCAGGGTACTCCCAGGTCGCGGC
>JAKJJM010095352.1:0-14207 GCA_021901965.1 Pipa carvalhoi
CGAACGTCAGCGCAAATGTTCGGTTCGGTTCGGGTGCCGAAAATTCCCGATGTTCGGCTCGAACTTAAGTTGAGCCGAACATGTTCGACCAACACTAATAATCAGCACTGTCAGTGTTCAAATATGTTCACCCCTAGCATCAGCACTACCTACTATGTCTAAAACATTCCTATGTTTTTTTTTTTATTTGTGAAGATTGTTTCCTACTGGTATAAATATACATTTATATCTATATCTATAACAAATGTGTGTAAGGCTTATTTTTTTTTTGTATTTTGGGTATATTTTAGTGCGTCTTTACCTTTATCTTTCTCATAGAGTTTGCTTCTACAAAAACAAAACAATAGAAACAAAAGCAAGTCTCTATTCCTGATACAGTAGCAGAAAAACATAGACAGCACCCACACACCCTTCTCCCCGCGCATCAACGGGAGGAGAAAAGGGACGCACCCGCCCATCCACAGCAACAGACAATTGGAAGAAAAATCCTCTGGCGCTCCCAGGAAAAAGTTAAAAAAAGTCTACTGGAGAATATTAAAAAAGCAGGACACTAAAAAGGCGTGCCTAACATCCAACGTGTTTCGTGCTGGATGCACTTAATCATGGATGTGTACAGGAGAAATCAACTACGTATATATAGTACAACACATAACATGTATAAATAAATATATGTATAACAAAGAATATAATAAAGTAGTGTACATGCATAGTATAGGGTGGCTGCACGACAGGACAGGAAATGATACTAAAATAAACCAAAGCAAAAAAAAAGCAATATCAGAACTAGAAAGTAAATTAATCCAGACAACAGTAAAACAAACACAAATGTAGCCAAATTTTGCAGCATAGCACCGCATGTTGTAATGCAAAGCCATGAAAATATACTCACATAAGTTTTGACATGAATAAGTAACCTTTGTATTTTTTTAAAATATGTTACTTTTGTTGATATAATACATTATCTTTGTGTTTTTAAAAAAACATGTATAGCTTTGAGTTTTAACATTATTTTCATGCACCCAATTACCAAATGTGTAGATGGTTTGCTGATTCCATACACAACCCAACTTCTATCCATCCATAATGAAGGAACTGCGGGTATTTGTGCTTACATAGCAAGTAAATAAATTGTGCTAAATATTAGCTACATTTATGGTGGGGTGAAATGGGATAAAGCTAGATAGGATGGGGCATAGAGACCCCATAGCCTTGTTTAGTGTTCTAGGAGTGGCAAAATCCAAGATGAATCCTTTGCAGCAGTCTTACCTTTGCCTGATGCTGGGTATGGTAAGGACTAACAATATTTGTAATTTTGGTCCTTAAACCCCTTATCATGACTCTGAATGCTTAATTTATTTTTATTGAGAGGTTCTAAGGACATATTTATTGGACCATCAACTCTATTTTGGGGGTGAGTGTTACATCTCTGACCTCTCACCTCTTTAGCAAGTTAGTGAAGAGAATATCTTGGGACAGAGAAGAACAATTCATTTCTAGTTTAGGTCATCTATCCCAAACAAAATTAGGGGATGTTAAATTATGTACTTTGCAGGCTCTATGTAGAAAGTGGATTATTTTAATTCCTTCCTATGTGAGACAGTAGGTAATTGAAAGTCCTGAAGGCTACTGATACTTGCTAATAGTTGAAAAATCCATTCATTTCCTGCATTATTAAGGTCATTTTTATATGGCTCTACAATATTGCACTTTGTGTGATAGTACTGTATTAAATTCTATTATTAGATTTAACTATTTCAAATTTAGCCTTATTATTTGAACCTGCCCCTGAAATAGTTAGAAAATAACTTTAAGTTTTACTTAAAGTCAACTTTGTAGTTATACTGTCAAGTAAAAGCAATCAATATGTTTACAATGACAAGTAGAAAAATACATTTTGTTTTTTGTAAATTAAAATTGAACAGATTTGAATTGAACATTTTATACCCAGCTGGCATATTATAGTTGTTTCCACCCCTGCTCATGTGATGTGCAACAGACTGTAAACTAGATTTATGTATTCCTGCATCCTTGAGACTCTTCTGATATCCCAATGTATTTTGGCATTATGTCATGCGTTATAAATAGTGTTGCGCGAACGGCTCGGTTAAACGTTAGTTCAAGTCGAACTTCGGGATTTTTTCCAAACCCGAGCCGACCTTTTGCTCATGCGTTCGGGTTCGGCTCGGGCGTTCACCTCCATTTTCAGCCACATCTTTCAAATCTGGAGGCCAACCAATCCGTTCAGAGGACAGATTTTCAAAATAGATGGCCATCTAATCAATGCAAAGGTCAAAAAAGTCACCAGTGAGGGTTATCTCATTGGCTGCTAAAACCACATGACCCTGATCTATACACTACAGTGTAGTGTCCGTTGCTTGCCATTTCTGATGATAGTCTGTGAACTGATCACACTGCTCAGTCAGCTCTGCTTGGTTCAAAGCATTTCCTAGCGATTTAGCAAAGGAAAAGCTACTATATTATTTAATCTCAGACAACAGAAGTTAGGGATTTTTATATTTCTGCTGTATCTTTATTTTCATTGCGCAAAGGTGTCTTGCTGCAGTTTGGGGGCATCACTGTTTTTGGGGCGGGGGGGAAATCATTTTATATTTCTAATATTTTTTTCTAATTTTTTATCCTATATTTGCCTGTTGCATTTTATAGGAATTTAAAATAATTTTTGAGTTTCTGTATTGCTGTCAGGGTGCTTCCATAAAACCCCGTTGCAAACAATTTAACTTTAGTATAATTATTTTATAATTATTATAATTTTTTTTTGTAATTTCAATACTATATTTGCCAATTGCATTTCATAGGCATTTAAAAGCATGTTACAGCTTCTGTTTTGCTGTCAGGGTGCTTCCATAAAACCCTGTTGCAAACTATTTAACTTTAGTATAATTATTTTATAATTATAATTTTCTTTTTGTAATTTCAATCCTATATTTCCAGTTGCATTTCATAGGGATTTCAAGTAATTCTTGAGGTGCTGTCAGGGTTCTTCCATAAAACCCTATTTCAAACAATTTAACTCTAAGTAATTCAATTTCTATTTCAAATATATTTTTCTAATTTCAATCCTATATTTGCTAGTAGCATTTTATAGGGATTTCAAAAAATTGTTGACCTGCTGTCAGCGTTCTTCCATAAAACCCTATTTCAAACAATTTAACTCTAAGTAATTCAATTTCTATTTCTAATATAGTTTTCTAATTTCAATCTTATATTTGCCTGTTGCGTATTACAGTTCTACAATAAGAGAATGTGAACAAATCTTTACATTTGTAATAGTTTTCTTTTGGAACATGGAGCGAAGTAGAGGTGGTAAGCAATCAAGGAGGGGCATAGGGTGTGGAGCTAGAGGCACTCTTTCTAGTGTTCAAGCCAGCACATTGTCAATCGCAGAACCGTCAGTTGCAGGACCATCAGTTGCAGGACTGTCAGGTCTATCATCGCTTGCTCGGTTCCCTGTGTGTCGCACTACTGAAGATAGGCGACAATATGTTCTTCAGTTTTTAACACACTATTCATCCAGCAGTTTTACCACCTATTCCTCTCAGTCAAGGGCACAAATGTCATCATCATCATCAATCCAACCTGAAGGCCAAATGTCACCTAATATACAGACTGCTCCAGATAATACTGATTCTGAAGAGCTCTTTGATGACACAATGTGGGTAGGGTCAGAAGACATTTCAAAAGATCATGAGGTAAAAGAGGATATTTTGTCTGCTCTAACGCCCAGTCGCTGATGCCCTCAGATGAGAAGGAAGCTAAAATCTCGAGCCGTCAGCAATGCCCCTCAGTGTCTGTGGCTTCTAGCCCCCAGCGTGAGGATGGTGACCCTGAGGAAGAGGAAGTCATCTGTGGTGATGATGATGACATTGCAGCATTTGCTGCATCTGTTTGCAACAAAGTCCATCTCACTACAGACACATGGACTACTAAGCATGGTCAAAGCTGTTACATTTCATTGACTGCTCACTGGGTGAGCTGGGTGGATGACAGTTCCTCTGGTAATGGGTCTAGTGCTCGGCAGACACTCTTCCACACTGCTGGTATGGTGCAGAGTCCAGATTCACAACCTCGACGGGTTGCATCACGTGCCAAGAGAAACCAGGATATTCTTAAATTAATCTCTCTTGGAGACAGTCAACACACAGGTCAAGAGCTGTGGACAGCTCTGCATAGTCAGACCAACCAGTGGCTGGCTGCCAAAAATATGGCGCCAGGGAAGGTGGTGTGCAACAACAAGAGAAATCTCCTTGTTGCCCTCAGGATCGGTGGACTTATGCACATCCCTTGCCTGGCACACGTCATGAATATGATTGTGCAGAAATTTCTCATGCGCTACCATGGTCTTGACCATCTGCTGAAGAAGGCTCGAGGTCTTTGCTCACACTTCCGGTGTTCGCACCCTGCTTCGGCATGACTGGCAGCATTGCAGCGTGATTTGGGCCTCCCACTAACCATCTGATTGTTGACGTAGCAACACGCTGGAATTCCACCTGCCACATGCTCCAATGATTGTGGCAACAGCGTAATGCTATTATGCAGTATGAAGTGTCACATGGCCTCATGAAGAGTGATGCAGACCTCGTCGTGTTGAGCCATACAGAGTGGAGGCAGGTGAAGGATCTCTGCAACATCCTTGACAGTTTTGAAGATGCTACCAAAATGATCAGTCAGGATGATGGCGTTGTCAGCATGACCATTGTTGTCATCTATTTGCTGGAACAAGCACTAGACTCTCTGAAGCAGCAGGTCGCAGCAGTGACGGGAGAGGATGAGGTGGACACAGAACCTTACTCGCAGGAGGATGTAGAAGGCATGACTGTTTCCCAATTGTATCGGTCTTCCTCAGGCGGTGGTTCGAGGTCCAGGGCAGGTGCAGGATGGCAGTTAAGCTCCCACAGTAGAGCGCATGAGGCTAGCCAGGGCTCTGATGATGCTGAGGAGGAGGAAGTAGAGTAGGATGATGAGGCAGGGGTGGACACCACTGGTACCGATTACCCTTTGGTGTTAAGAGGTTGGCACAGATATCAGGAGGAGGAGGAGGAAGAAGAGGAGGAACATGTGGTCAGTGCCTCTCGACCCCAAGGCTTGGGAGATCCCGGCAGCATCTCACACATGAGTGCTTGGACGCTACATTTCCTGCAACATGTCCCACGCATCAAGGCAATCAAAATGAACAGCGATTACTGGGTGGCCACCCTCCTTGATCCACGTTACAAATCTAAAGTGAGCACTTTCCTTTCACCCACATAAATCGACAGTAGAATGCAGGAATTTGAGACAGTTCTCATTGACCAGCTTGAGGTGTCTTCTTCTAATGTCACGGTGTAACAACGACAGCAACCTGACAACAGTAGAATGGCAAGCACCCGCAGCAGCAACAGCAGGTTGTGTGGCAGAAGTGCACTGTTTAACATTTTTAACTCGGTTTTTAACACCTCACCAATGCCTGCAAGGTAGGGCAGCGTACAGACGCAGCGAGACCGCCTTAAGAGCATGGTCCACGACTACCTGCGGCTCAACACAAACATTTTTGGACTAGATCTAGACCAATGCAATTTCTGGGTGTCCAAAATGGATTAATGGCCTGAGCTGGCTCGGCACGCCATAGAAGTCATGCCCAGCTGCTAGCATTATCTCGGAAAGCATGTTCAGCACAGCTGGTGGTGTGATAACTGACAAACGGATCCGTCTTTTCCCTGAGAATGTGGATCATTTGACATTTAAAAAAATGAATAAAGCGTGGATCTGTGACGATTTTGTTGCCCCGTATTCCAATGACACTGACTAGTAAAGTATAGCACCCTGGCTACCACTGCACCCCCTATAACTAAGGCCCTGCCAGATGAACGTCCAGGTTCCCCGTTAGGATGTTCTTGCTGCCACCACATACACTACCGTTTCAAAAAGTTTGTGGTCACCCAGACAATTTTTTGTTTTCCTGAAAACTCATACAACACTCGTGCTACTATTCAAATAGATTTTTTCTTCTCCATAAAGCTCTTTCTTAAAATTAATGATTCTTTAAATTTCTTTTCTTTAAAACTGTCGAGTTTTACATGAAAGTTGTCTTTTTCTGGCCATTTTGCGAATTTGATCAAACCAACAAATGTAATGCTCCAGATTCTCAACTAGCTCAAAGGAAGGTCAGTTTTATAGCTTCTCTAATGATCGAAACTGTTTTCAGCTGTACTAACATACTTGCACAAGGGTTTTCAAAATATCCAATAGCCTTCTTACACAAGTTAGCAAACATAATGTACCATTAGAACACTGGAGTGATGGCTAAGTGACCCCAAATGGGAAATTTCTAAGTGACCCCAAAGTTTTGAAGGGTAGTGTATATGACATGTTCTTGGGCCCTGGTGCAAAAATTGATAAGGGGCTCCTGCCAGTTACCATGTGCCATATCCAATACCGGTGCCAGTGCTGCCCCTCCTATAGCTATGCTGTCCTCATCTTTTCAGTTAGCCATTAAAAGGAATGAATTATTTTAGCCTGTGAATATTTTTTTTTGTGACTCTTAGAGCCAAATTTTCTTCACTAAATTGTTCCTTGTTCCTGTTATGAATGCTAATTGTAGCTTTTCCTCACCTGTATGGGTATAAAAATTAACCCGAACATCTTCTCTTATTGACTTTATTAGGGTTCGGGTTCGACCCGAACTTCTCAAAGTTTGAGGTTCGACTCGAACTCGAACTTTTTAGTGCTCAATCATCAATAGTTATAAACTATGTTACTATGCTACAATGAATACAATTCAATGTACAGTGAACAACTAGAGGCTGTGGCTAGGTTGTAGCATATAATATTTATTGCCTTTACATCTATTTCTCTGAATGCCAGGGTTGTTGGTGGCAGTGAAATAGACGGACGATGAAATAGTCGCGGTCGTGCTTCATGCACTTCAAGAACAGGCGAACAGAGCGGCCTCTCTACCGCTCTGTTTGCCTGCTCTTGAAGTGCATGAAGTGCGACCGTGACTATTTGAGCGGGGCGCCTCATGCACTTCGGGGGAAATGCCTTCGCAAAGGCATTTTCCCAGAAATACAGAGCTTATGGAATCTGGCCCATAATCTTTTACACAGAGAGTCAGAAAACACAAACCCACATCAGTGAACTGTATTAAACAAAAGTCAATGCTGTTAATAGCTTCAACTGCCAAGGAAACTTTGATACAATAGTTGTGCTGGAAGTGTTTTAGTCACAAGAAGTATTATTTATTTTCTAGAGCTCAGACAAAGAAAATAAATCCATATGTGTAAAAATGTATTGCAAACTCCATTTACCTGTCAAAGAAATGAATTACTTGTTTTACATAGGCTTAGAGCATATTATAAGATATCACTGACTGTATCAGCCCCCTGAAAATATATTTTTGTCAATCATTTGTTACAAGACCGCCATTTACAACCTGTTTGATATTCTACCCCTCAAAAACAAAGTAAGTTGGTTGAGTACGCTTTACTTATATATATATATATATATATATATATAGTCTGTGTAGAAAGCATATATTGATGGTTTAGATTCGAAAAAAAATTATAAAGGCAAAGGACTGCAGATGGCAACATAGATAAGAAATAGAAAACAACATTTGAGTTAAATGTTGTTATTTTCAGGTCACTGAATAAGCTGGAAAAAAATCATAATTAAAAAGTTTAGAATGAGCAATGACATTTCCCCAGTCTTAAAAGTCAACAAGAACATTATTCGCAAGGCATTTTTTTAATTAAAAAAATGGATAAACAAGCTGAGTGCATCAAAGCATAATTATGAACAAAACTACCTACAAAAAATACAGCAGCAGAGAATGTTAGATAATAAAGAAGCAAAAGCAGCAATTAAGTGACAATGAAATGTACAGAATACCTAGACCGGCAACCTTTTCCCCATTATAAAAAATGCCTTAATTTTACAATGTACTTCTAAAATGTCTGCATGGTTGAAAAATAGGTCTTTCCAGATAGTTTCTTTTATCACAAGCTCCGCTGATGAGAAATAGGGACAGAGAGTTTGATAGACTGGATGGAAAGTTAGCCCTGACACCAAAATGGGGGAGGGAGATCCATGAACAGGACCTAGCCACAGCAAAGTGGGATAGGTCAGTGTGGTTAGTGGGGGGTGGGACCATTAGAGGGGGAAGGGAATAATTAGAGAATAGGGGATAGTACAGAGAGTAGGGAGCCATTTTAAATAGTGAAGAGTGAGGTTAAAAAAATCACAGCAAGAAAGTGTAGAATATGGAGCCCAGAGAGCTAGAGAACCTAATGACCAGAGTGAGATCAGAGGCCCAGAGCAGGAGTGGGGATTGGCTTAGGCAGCTTCTCCCTCCCAATCCCCCAACCAGAAGCCCAAGAGCCCTTACTGGTTGGTAGGCAGAGAGACAGCAGCAGGAGCCCAGCAGAGGTGGAGGCAGGAGCAACAAGGCAAACCGGCAGAGAGATGACATCTGGAGGAGCGATAGGCAGAGGCAGGCAAATGGAGGTGGAGCCATCAGCTCACAGGAAGGACCAGAGCACCTGGCAAGTAAGATGGAGGAGCAGCAGGAGGGAGAACCCCGGGAGAAGCAAACAGCCAGGCAGCCGCACTGGTATGTGGCCAGGGCCCGCACGCCATGGCCGGGAGCGGGAGATGGAGAAGAAAGTAAACAGATTACTCAGCACTGAGCGGTCACACTCACCGCAGGGCCAGGGGCCGCATGGTAGAGGAGAGGAGGTGGGACCTCAGCGCCTGATTGATGGCTCACAGGGAGCCCAGCAACAAAGGGAAAAGGGAACCCAGAGAAGACCAAGGGAGGCTGCAGTTTGTCAGGAATGGCCCCAACAGGGTAATTGCAACACAGAAGGGACACTAGGACAAGGAAGGGAATACCAGAATAATAGGAACTAGTTTCTTCCTCTCCCCCTTTATTTCAGAACCAGGGGAACTGCAAGCATTCCAGTGGACAGGAGTCTGGCTTCAACAGGGGAGTCCAGTATCAAGGTGCCAGCAGTCACGTCCAGAACCGGGCAGGAGTCGCAGCAGCATTACCCACGGGTAACAGTAATAATTTGCCAAACAGCCAAGGAGGAATTAATTTGCAGCAACAAAATGTCACATTGGGCCAATTAGGGGCAGAAAGTGGGGGCTTATCACCTGCAAGCACGGCCAGAGGTGGGACAGAGGCGGATAACCCCAGCAGCACAGTGGTAAGCATCCTAGCCAGTATAAAACAGATGTTAAGCCAATTAGAATAAATGAATAAAAAAGGGGAAGGTAGTAAAGAAAATCTGTAGGTAGGTGCAAAAAAGGTAGAAAATCCCAAGCAGTCATCAAAGATAAGCGTGAGGGGAAAAAACACCTATTTCAGATCAGGCAAAAGAGCATATCTCTGCTTTGAAAGCCTACTAGGGGCCCATTTAAAACAAGAAACATGGAAAAAGATTTGGAAGAGGGAATATGTAGACATATTCACACTCCTTTCTCTAGATAGATTCGCTATTGAGAAGTGGGAAAAAGGCAAGGAGCATAGAAAGAAGGAGGATGAGGATAGGCAACGCTTTTGTATGATTCCGCGGACATTCGGGAATTGGCTGCAGGCATTCTGCATTCTAGCTAGCGTGTCAGGGGAAAAACAGCCAGAACAATGTTTGGCATTATTTTGCTATTTAGATAGCATATTGGAGGCCCATAAGGTGTATGGGGGTTTGGCGTGGCTTCATTACGATGAGCAGTTCCATCAAAAATTGTCAGTGTGGCCAGATATGGTCTGGGAACATAGAGACATCGGCCTATGGGTGAGGATAATGAACAATAAATATTTACAGACATACAACAGCACTTGCGCAAACTACCAACTGCCCTTTCCAAGGGTTGCCGGCCGCTAGAGCACTAGCTCCAGTTCGTCGGCCACAACAAGTAAAGGAGTATGCTGGGCTTTCAACGACAGTCAATGTAAGTTTGGAACATCCTGTTGTTTTAAGCATGAATGATCCATGTTTGGGGAAGGACACCCATATGTTAGATGCTTCAAAGGAACAAAATATTTTCGGGCAATGGACAGTGATCAGCCTGGAAAAGGGGCTGACAACAGTGAGAATAGAGGTGATGCGTCCTTGGTTAGAGGTCTATCCCAGTAAGAACAAAGCCGCACTACATTTGCAGGGGTTTAGTTATGGTTTTAGTATCCCAGCTAGTCACACACACAACCAGTTCAAATGTTCCAACTTAAAGTCAGCAATCCAAAATGCTAGGGTAGTAAAAGAAAAATTGACCAAAGAGGTGAGCCTGGGCAGGATGGCAGGGCCATATGTTAGACCACCAATGCAAAATGTACGTATATATCACCCCTGGGGGTGGTCTCCAAAAAAAAGAAGAGGGCAAGTTTAGACTAATTCATCACCTCTCATTCCCAAAGGGCTCACCAACAAATGATGAAATAGATAGAGATCTGGTCTTGGTGAGCTAGACGTCGTTCGACGAGACAGTATAGTTAGCCAGGCAAGTGGGTAGGGGAGCATTGCTAGTTAAGGCTGACATTGAGTCAGCGTTTCAACTGCTTCCAGTACACCTAACTTCAATGACCTTATTGGGGTGCCAATTTGAGGAAAAGTATTACGTTGACAGATGCCTGTTAATGTGCTGTTCGATATCCTGTTCATATTTCGAAACCTTTAGCACATTCTTGGAATGGGTTGTCAAACAGCAGTCAGGTCTCACATCTATCATTCACTATTTAGACGATTTCTTATGTGTGGGCCCAGCAAACTCAGCAGTTTGCACAAAGTTAGTGCACACCTTATTAAGCATAGCAAAGGACTTTGATGTTCCTTTAGTGCAAGAAAAGTAAGAAGGACCCTGCAATGTATTAAAATTTTTGGGCATAGAAATAGATATAATTAACATGCAGTGTAGGTTACCCCAGGAAAAGCTTGAGGATTTGAGGGCTATAATTTCTAGGACGGTAGATAGCATAAATATTAAGTTAAAAGACCTGCAGTCAATGCTGGGAAAGCTAAATTTAGCAAACAGAATAATGCCCATGGGGAGCGTATTCTTGCAACGGTTGGATATGGCGACAAGCAAGGCTCGGGAGCCCTATCATTACATCAGGATAACAAAAGAGGATAGAGAGGACCTTTTGGTGTGGCAACAATTTTAAAAAAAAATATAATGGTCTCAATTATTGGCTATTAGAAACAACTTCCAGTACAAAAATAGAGCTATATACAGATGCAGCAGGGTCGACAGGTTTTGGGGCATATTTTGGTGCACAGAACAATGGCCTGCAAAGTGGAGGGAGTCACAAGTGATAAGGAACATGACGTTTTTGGAAATGTTCCCTATCATAGTGACTGTGGAGCTTTGGGGATCACATATGTCCAATCAGTCTATAGTTTTTTACTCAGATAATATGGGGGTGACATTAGCTATCAACAACCTGTCTTTATCTTCTGCGCCAGTAATTGCCTTACTCAGGCATTTAGTGCTACGCTGTATACAATTAAATGTATTCTTTCAGGCAAAACATATCCCAGGTCATACTAACGAGATTGCTGACTCTTTGTCTCGTCTCCAGGGGGACAGGTTCCTGTGGCTTGCCCCAACAGCAGAGAAAAGGGGAGAGACCTGCCCCAGACCTCTATGGACACTCAGTGGAAAGGTATGAAGGAATGGGTAAAGAGATCTGTAGCAGCAAGTATGTGGGATCAGTAAATAAAAATTTCATAAATAAAAGATATTCATTTACTGAAGTGTTTCTGCATTGACAGTAGCAGGAAAGATTGGGTTGAATTCCACCCTAGACATCATCTGCATAGAGTTTGGTAAGTTCTTCCCATGGGTTTCCCTCGGTATGTTAATTAGCCCTAGTCTCTGTGTGTGACTGAATAGAGAAACTAGATTGTACGCTCCACAGGTGCAGGGACAGAAATGAATGATTAATCTCTGTAAAGCACTGCAGAAGATGCCAGCACTATATAAAATAAACAAAGTAGCATTTTAAATGAATAGATCGAAACACTCTTTGAAAACTTGTTTTCTACCATTCATGAATATGTTTGCTTAAAGTATACACTGTAAATTTGCATTGCAGTTATTGAACCACATTTTTGATATACAACAATAACTAATTTTAATCATTGGTATTTGAGACATCAGAATAAAATCTAATAACCTGTGGCAAAGCTATTATATACAGTCTTTATATTTGTGAAGCCATTTGGGAAACACTTCTCTTAAAGCTAGACTCCTCAAGCATTTTGATTTTCTAAATTATTTCTAAGCAGGAATATTATTATGCAACACCATTTAATTTTGAAACCATTAAAATAAAAGCAATACATCGGATTACTGAACTGTGAATTTGCAAATTACCTCTGTGTACAAATTCAAACCACAATAGTAGGCATGGTGAGTCAAAATGTCATAAAAGCTGGTAACTAAAAATACATTACACAAAATGCCTTTTGTTCTTCAATCAACACTCTCCTTCATAATGACTGTGCACCCCATACACGTGTGTGAGAAAACAGTTTATTTTTTCAGTAATACTCTAATATGGTTTTAGAAATTATCCATTTTTGTTCAGTATTATTATTCGACAACATATAGTGTTTTATTGACTAAAGTCCGAATTCACCTGTCGAATTCACCTCACTACAATTAGGGCGAAATTTATTAAGCCCGAAAAGACTCGATTCGAGTCTTTTCGGGCTTAATTTACCAAGATTCGTTTTACAGATTATGGAAATCAGTGTTTTTCGATTTCCAGAATCTGGAAATCGGGTATTTGCACCGAAAAGTAGCCATAACTTTCGAAAATTTCCATAGCCATACAAGTTATGGCTACTTTTCAGTGCAAATACCCAATTTCCAGATTCTGGAAATTGAAAAATACTGATTTCCATAATCTGTAAAATGAATCTTGGCAAATTAAGCCCGAAAAGACTTGAATCAAGTCTTTTCGGGCTTAATAAATTTCGCCCTTAGAGTCACAACTCCAAAATAGTCGCGAATTCATTGCTCAGTATTGATTAAGTCTAGAATATACTTGACGAATAGGTAGACAGCGACAAACACTGTCAGATGTGTAGTGTGGCATAGTCAGTTGAATAGAAGTAGGATGAGAAGTCATGCGTAGTGAGGCGGATTCGCCAAGTGACGGGCAGTGATGTCAGTCTCATTATATCCAACTAACTGTATTCTGTGAATATTCTATTTTTATGTCACCTTGTTCCTAGTTCATGCTGTCACTTGATTGCAGTCGCCATTTTCACTTTTGAATAAATAATCGCCTTACGCAACAATGGAGCCCTGCCATCAACCCCCCGATTCACCACTTTGAAATGGCAAAGTCAAACAGGTGAATTCGAAGCAGTTCACCGAAGTCCCATTCGTACTTTTGCCACCCTCCACATCTTAGTCAATAGTAGAATTACCTGTGCTGCGAATAACTCCATAAGTTATCAACTATCATAGATGACTGAATTGGTTGCGTAATTCGCCACTTTCTAGAGTTTAGTCAATAAATGAACATGGGGAAGTGGAGAATAGATGCAGATTCATAGCTCTACGTGACTATTCAGACTTTAGTCAATAAGGCCCTTTTTAGGCCTGAATCTTTTTCCTGCTTCTATCCAACTGACTACGCCACACTACGCATCTGACAGCATTAGCCACTGTCCGCCTGTTTGCCAAGTGTATTCTCCACTTAGCAAGGCGAATTAGACAGGTGAATTCAGACTATCAAATATACTATTCGAATATCCAGTTTTACAATTATTACTTTGCTAAGACCCTCTATATTTTCTTTGATATTGCCACTTGATAGCATAAACCATTTATGTTCTATTGTGCTAAAGGTATGCTATAACTATAAAATTGTATACTCATGAATATAATCATAAACTCAGTATAGATAATCACAATAATTGTAATAACATTCAGATATTTGGGTGACATACAATATTAAACCCCATGTTACTGTAAGTTCTTTCTACCATTCCGTTTTTCTACTTTAAAGGGGAACTACAGCCTGAAAATTATTTCAATGGAGTAGTCTCGCCAAAAGGGAGCAAGTTGTGGCAGCGCATAAAAAAGATAAAAAACAAAAGAAAAGAACCTAGTGCATTAAACGTAATAAACAATTGAATAATGTGAACGTGCACAACAAATTCCTTGGTGAACCAAACATGGACCAGTGCAAATGA
>JAKJJM010095370.1:0-14564 GCA_021901965.1 Pipa carvalhoi
CCCCCCCCCCCCCCCCCCCCCCCCCCCCCCCCCCGTCGCACAAATTTTCACTCCGGGCGAGGCGAGGGGCGCAAGTTATAAGCTCTCGCCCGGAGTGAAATTTAACCTAGGAACGGCCCTGTGCAAAGCTAACACTCAAAGAGCTGAAGACATGCTGCTGAGAACAGAGACTTGAGGGTCTAAAGCAATAGCTGGAACTGAAGCAGGTACTACTGAAAAGGTACAAGCAGAATCACACAGCCAAATAGCATAGGTATTGACATAGACGCTAGAGCACTGGTTCACAGTGCTCTTCCCATTTGAATTTGGCGCCACTGATGTTATACGTGATGTCAGCGGGTCCAGATTGGATCACAACCAGGAAGCGCTGAGTGAAGCACTCACTCAGCACTTAGCCGGCATCAGAAGCACGAGCGGTGTGCAGAAGGCAATCACCACTTGTGACACACTTAAGCCTCTATATTTATTAGACCATTTATGTAATATGAGTTAAATCACTAAATCTTGACAAATCAAAAGAAGAAGAAACATGGTAACAGTAACTTGAGGTTGAAAAGACACATATTCATCAAGACGAAATTAAAGTGTCTATATTTGTAGATGATGCTAGACTATTTGGTCAAAAGCTCACTACAGAAGGGCATAGGTGCTATGAGAGAGTATGCAGATGGAGATTAATTGCAGATGATTATAAGATTGTGCATCTGTAGTAACAATCAAGCTACCTATAGATTATTTATGACTGATTTTGTCAAACCACTCATGAAAAAAACATGTAGAACATTCATAGTAGTGAGCTTGTTGAAAGCATATATAAATTTAACTACGTGTACATAATTAGTGAGACAAAATATGGGGATTGATTCTTGGGCATTCATCTTTTGAAGGAGTTGTATATTGAAGAACTGGAAAGGTTCAGGGATTGGTCAACAAATTAAATGAGGTCATGGATAACTAAAACACTATGGAAAGCCTGTATGAACCATCAAAATAGACAAAGGTCTGTGGAAGGCTTGTCCATGAACTTTTATTTCAATGCAGACAATATAATTTCAAAGAATGGAGATTTCACCACATTCACAGGAACGATTTATTTCCGTACTTACAATGATGATGAATGGCTTATTAGTTTGCTTTTGTAATAAACAGGATGCCTTTGTATCAAGAAAGGTCCTTTCTAGTTATTAATAGTATTTGCTTCAGGTAGCAATCTGCTCAATGACAAGTCATGGGTCTGAGAATTTCCCCCCTACATAGATAAATTGAAACGGGGCCTAGATCAATATGGAAATGGTTTTCCAAAAGATATTGGGCCTTATTGACTAAAGGCCAAATAGTCGTGTATAGCTCTGAATTCACATTTGATCACCACTTTCTCATGTTTGCTTCATAATAGTGAGATCACAGATGTCCATGCAAGCACTGTGCAATGCACATTACACAAGTCTGGAATGGTGGCCAAAAAAAAGGTGAAGAAGCCTCGACTTCAATATCTTCATAAGAAGTGTCGTCTCAAGTTTGCAAAAAAAAAATGCAAAAAGTGGACAGAAGATTGGAAATGGATGATTTGGAGAGATGAGACATAAGTCAATAGACTGGGCTCTGATGGGTGTAAATATTCTGGAAGAAACAAGGGAAAGGGGACGAATGGATTGAGAAATTGCAGGACCTGTCAAGTTTGATGGAGAAAGCCTGATGGTATGGGGTTGTTTCACAGCCAAAGGTGTTGGATACTTGTCTAGGATTGATGGTGGTCTCAGTGCTGAGCTATATGTGAGTATCCTACAAGACGAGTTACTTCATATACTTAAGTATTATAGGTATGAAAAGAACGACATACTGTTCTATTAGGTCAATGACCTGAAGCATATGTCGACATTGGCAAAGAAATGGTTCAGTGACAATGAAGTAGAGGTGCTGGATTGACCCCCACAGTCCCCAGACCTCAACCCAATTGAACACTTGTGGGTAGAGTTGAATAAAAAGCTGTATTCTTACCCAAGTGAGTCAACCAGTATGCACCAACATTGGGAACATATAGAAGAAACCTGGGATCAGATTTCAGTCAAGACATGCTTGAAGTTCAAAAGATCAAAACATTGTTACCCTTTTGCTCATCAATGTACAATTAGGGATATGGTTAGGATGACGTCACTGAACTTTACTGGGGAAATTCTCATCGATTTGCATGACTTCACATTCGCATGACTATCTATGCCGCTTACTGCATCCAACAGTGTCCATTGCTGTCTGCTTGTTCAACAAGTCTATTCATCACTTAGTCAAAAAGGAGAAGTGAATTTACAACTACTTTGGCTTGAATTGTATCAAAATGAATTTGACAGGTAAATTCATCTTTTAGTCAATAAGGCCGTAATTATGAAGAACATACTGAAGAATTTACCAACTTTACAGAGTTCAAGTAACCAATAGCAGCCAATCAGATTCTGTCTTTTATTATTCTTGCTTCCTTATACCAGAGAATGCTGACTGCTGATTGGTTGCTATAGGTTACTAGATCTCTAAAAACAATTGCAACTGTTGATAAATTCCCCTGTTAGTGTTTTTTGTCAACCTAATTTATTATATAATCATATTCCAGTGTGCACCCAACAATTCAAATGCATCATTTAGCAAAACAGCAAAATGTTTTAATAGAAAGTATTGTACTTTTAATCTCCAGGTCTTACTATGTGTGTACTTTGGTGAAAAAACACTTTTTAACTTCACCTATGAATCCATTATTGGACTATACAGTTGAATAATGTGCAAACACATATTTGCTGAGTACAAAATTAACTTGACTGAGTTGAAGCAAACCAATAATCAATTATATGAAGCTTGTCCCACTGTTCCTTGCAATATATTTGGCAACCTTCACACGTATCCATGTTAAATGGATGAAGCTAAATTTAGGCAAGCAGCCCGTGAGTGTTTATTTACATTCGGTTCCATAAAACTGACAGATGGAGGGATTTTATTACATTTTACTCTTTGTAAATTTCTAAGAATGATGCTTTCTGGAGCCTTCATAATTAAGCTGTATGATAATGCAAGTACAAGCTTGGCTGGTTGTGTCAGATCTCCCTAGAATGAGTTACATGCTGAAAACCGGCACTTCATTGCACACAATTCCCTTCTGGCTGATTTGGAACAGAATCACTGCATCTAAGGCTTTTTATCATGATAAAATCATTTCTTTATAGTTCTCTTTCTTGTATTGGCAATACTGCTATAAAAAGCACATTAAGCTATCGGTTTGATTAGGAAGATTGTAGAACAACGATGGAATCAAATGACATTTCCAATTCAAAGAGCTCATTAATCTAATACTTATTGATCATGTCCCTGATAATAATTGCAAAAATGAGAACATGCTATATGCTTCCCCAAAAAGCAGAAAATATCTACTAATGGAAACTAAGGATTTGAATGCAGCATTAACCATTTACTTTGCAGTGATGCACGCTATATACATGGTAGGCCAAAAGTATGGAGACACCTGAATAAATGGAAAACAGCGCTTGGGAATGCAATCTGTTGTGTGGCACGTTGCTAAGGGGAACGGGGAAAATCTGTTGGAGATGTCCAACACACAGGATGGCTTTTCCAACCACCATTTTCCATCTATTCATCTGTTTGAATTATGTTCAGGTTAAATGTCATGCAGTACCATTCTCAACCATGCTCATGAAAACTTTTTATGGATAATGATTCTTTGTTTATTTTCTTCAACAGGAAATATTGTCTTGCCACACAATTACGTTTGTCCACACTATACTAGAGGAGTTACTGATTGTACTTCATTAATAGGTAGTCTACAATCCATAGGAAGCTAGAAAGATATCTCCCTTCCCTATAAGCTAGGGTTCCCCAAATGCTGGGCCGTGGATCACTACCTATCAGCACTGGGCCGTCTGATGGTGATGCGTACACACAAAGCGCATCACCATCATGTGGCTGTCAGTGCGCATTTGGCTCCGCCCACCCTCACAGCAGTCTGTCGAACATTTTCTGGGTCGGGGAACTGGTCCTCGATCCAGAAAAGGTAGGGGCGGCTGCTATAAGCGGCAGGTGCATGCAAGACTTTGGGGTGTCATAAGGCACCATGGATACAAGTATTATGTCACGTAAGACTACCCAAAACCCAGGGGAACCACTGTGAATCTGGTCTCGGCATGCTGTTCTGCCTATAGCAGCTGTCTTTGGGAGGAGTCCTCTGCTACTTGAGTGCCGCCAGGTCTTAAAGGCATGAGATTCCCAATGGTTCCACAAGGGCGAGCAAGGGTGCTGAACGTTAGACTGTGGAAGAGAGATGGGAAGAGTTGTCGCACAAGCCAGTTCGGTAACAGATCGAACAACAGTAATACAGAATCGGAAGGCAGGAGCATAGTCAAAAAACAAGCCAGGAATCAGGATGCACAGGATACAAGATAGCAGCCAAGGTACTTTCTGGAAAGGCCAAACAAGGACCAATCAGATGCAATGCATAGCTGCAGGTTCAGGGTTTAAATATTGCTACTAATCAGTAATGCATTGCACCTGAACAATGATTAGCAGCTGAGTCCAGAAGAGCTCAGCACAGCTCTGATGAAAGACAAATACAAATGAGTGAACCCAGACTCCTGCTGCCAATATAGAGCAGAGGTAAGGGAACCGTGCAACACTTCCCATCTATTCACTGCGAAAGCGACAACACGAGTATTTGTCATGAGTCAAAGTGACAATTCACCCAAGGTTTACTAATGTTTATAGGTGGATTTTGAATTGAGGAGCTTACAGCAGGGTTTGTGTTATTATACATTTCCCTGAAATGACTTAGACAATGGTAGGAATTCCCTGCCACTGAAAGGAGTGTAGAAACAATTGTAATTTATGTGATTCTTCTCTGGCGCCAATATCGACAACCATAATGCAACAAAATGCTGACAATGTCCTTTCTTATATTAATATACTGTATAAATATTGACAATATGTAGAAATTATTATAGAAAGAGATAGTTACTGTATAGTGACGTTGTCTCCTTTAAAACAGATCCATGAAAAGATGACATCAATTCACTACTATATACCACTGCTACTAATTACCTGACTATACTAAAAAAGTACTGCGCAACAATTTGCTCCATCACAGCAACAATATACAGTTTAGTGAATGAGCCCTACTTTGCTACACTTTGCTACAACATGGGAAGACTGATAAAAAGGGCAAAATTTATAAAAGTCTAAAAGGCCGATTTCGGTACAAAACCGGGTTCCGATCGAAACTTTTAGATCATTTTTTTCCAATCCAAACTTTTTGATCTGTTACCGCTGGGAAAGTACAATAAGGCTTATGACACTTTCCCAGCAGTAACGGATCGAAAAGTTTCGATCGGAACCCGGTTCTGTACCGTCGATAAAAGTCGAAAAGGCCATAATTGGACTTTTCGACTTTTATAAATTTCGCCCCAAAGTGTAGCTAATTTACTTATGGAGGAGAATTCACTGCGCATCATACGCTCGTGTGAACCCGGCCTTAGGTTTTAGGTACCATATGTTCTTTTGCAATTAAAATATAATCTATTTCAGTCTCTCAATTCAGAGTCAATCCCAATCTAGCCAGACATGTTACCCCCTTTTCACTGACCGTTGTATTGTTCTTTACGTTCAGTTGAAAGCTCCAGCAGACGTGAGTTTAACTAGAATGTACTCAAGATACAGAAATGTGTGAGTGGACTGCATGTAGCAAAGTGCTCGATTGGCCACTAAGTGACCACACCCAAATGAAGCAATGTGGCCAGTGAAGCATAAGGGACATGACTTATTTTTGGTAGAAACTTTGGTTACAGCTTTATTAGTAAACCTTAAACCTAAACCAACACAATTATACCAGCAGCTGCCAACTAGCAACTGGCATGAATCCTAAAATTGAAATCCACAGGAGTCTGTGAACTACAGGCCCAACTCACCAAGATATATAAGGAACTCTTTGGTGCCGACCAAACCTTTAATTCTGTGACGTTTTTGTATGATACATCAGCTAAAACAGTTTTAAAATGGGTACAGCTGTAGTAATAGTAAATCCAGGCATGCTTTAATAAGAAGAGTAGAAAAACAATACAGTATAGTAAAAAAAATAACAACTGTGTGGGAATGCCAATTCAATTCGGTATGTATGTATAAGTTTATTTATAAAGCGCCACAAATTTACGCAGCGCTGTAAAATTCAGCAATATAAACATAATACAGACATGGGAAAAGTGCATTACACAATACAAGTATAATATCACAAGGATATATCACTTTAAGTGCCGGGTTGTGGTTGACACAAGGATACTTCACTTTAAGTGCCGGGTTGTGGTTGACACAAGAGATTGGAAGTCCCTGCCCTGTAGAGCTTACAATCTAAATGGAAGGCTTACATACGCCAATATTCAGTATAACCACTACAGTAAGATTAAGATGTATTAAGCACCTAAAACTTGGAGGGGTGGGGGCCAATGGAACTAGTGTAACTTTTGGGAAAATTGGGAAAGTAACTAAAGTTCATTTTATAGGCTAGTTTGGCAGCCATGGCCCAACCTTCCCCCATTCTCACAAGTATGGGCAGTAGGGAATGCAACAGTCATTTATTATTATTGTAATCCTTCCAGCTTAGCCTGCATGGAACCATATTGGAGCATTTACTGTTAGGCTGGGTATTCAGATTGCTCAGATTCCAGAGTCACTGGATCTATATTTATTCTGGACAGATCCAATTGTTTGGCACACTGGCCAAAAATCTGATATTTATCACATCAGTTTACTGCACTAAATGATGCAGTGTTCATTTGGCATATTTTTAATCAGAAACTAGTGTTGTGCTGGAATCTCGGTTGGTGGTAGGAACTAGTTATGACTAGGCAGGCAGAGATGTTGATCACATCAGTGCCCTACAGTGAGTCCACAGTGTGCACAAACAATTAACTTCTCACAGAGGAGAAAGGAAAACTCTCTAAAGTGGCCCAAGGGCAGTTTCACATCCTTGAGCTAAGGAACATGGTTGGAGAGACACAAAAGAACTGCCACTTGTAGCCAAGGATATGTGATGGCTGGGTAGGTGGCCCAGACTCAAAGTTTACACCATGGTCCATAGGTCATGAGTTATACCACATATTAGTGTCCATAGACAATGCAATTGTGTACTGATTGATATCAAACTGGCCTTTAGCTTCCAATAAAATCTTAAGATGTACCTTATGTGTTGGCTCGAATATAGTCTAGTACACTAATAAAGAGGAACCCTCTAATTAAGCAGAGTATAGCTTTCATTATGTCGTCATGTCAAAAACTGAATGTATAAATACATCTTACATTTTAATATCTTAATCCCACTTTATGGGGAGTAGACATTTAGCCAGATCAGTTTCACAAAAGATTGATATTTTAAATTGCAAACCTCTGAAGTCCCCTGAGCCTTACACATGTTAGCTCCTTGATGGATTATCCAGGGCATAAATTGCTCTCTTGAGGGCTGAAAGATTTATTTATGTTTCATTATGTCAATATAGCTTTGTTCTGACGTTTCGTACCCTGCACCTTTGGTTGCATTGCAGATATTTAATCTGCGCAAAGACAAGTAGTTAATGATTTCTGTGTTCCACTAAACAGATTTCATAGAAATGTAATGATACAGAAACTTCATGATAAGTGTGCACTTCTCCCAGTATAATGCACAGTGTGCGTGTATATACAGAGAGAGAGATAATGTGGATAGATAATTAGATGAACATATAGATGTAACATGTTCAATGTATCATTCATTTATTGGTCATATTAGTTTTACAGTGATTTTGTTTTTGGAAAAAAGAAACTGCCATCTTTTTAATAATTATCACTAACTTTAGGTATTCATCCTCGTGGTAAAGGGGCAGTGAGTGGTGAGAATAGCAGAACAGAAAAATGCTTCTCTCTGTTCCTTTAAGGGGTGGAGTCAAGGGTGATTTTAAATTTGGTGGTGCAGAATCTCAACCGATTTATAACAGTCTTTAGTTACATCATCATACCTGGGAACCCTTAAGGAACCTAAGCATAGGCATCTGCAAGGGGTCCTCCCCGGAAGGCCACAAGCCCACGGCTTTATAAGGCAAGAGGGGGCACATCGGGAGTTATCCTGGCCTTCTGATGTGCCCCTCTGTCCTGTCCCGCAGCATCGGGAAGCCAGGATGACTTGTAACTATGACATCATGAAATGTGGTCTGCGGACACCCATGGACTTAAGGCTCGGAGATCAGCTTCCTCCCCCATTTTGTTCAACTGAGGGCAGAGGTAGCTTATTGACACAATTTGTGTGACATTGGGTGGCTTTATATTAGGGGCAAATTAAATTCTTTTGAGGGTGAGGATAGGCAGGCATTGGTTTGGGACTGAGCAGGCCTAGGCTTGAGAAATTGTGGGTTATCCCAGAGACCCAGTATTCAGTTCCTCTTATGTTAGAAACTCAGTGCTGAATGGAATGGACAGCAAACATATGTTTAACTCTAGGTTTTGGAGATAAATCCTGGGGCCCATTGGTTAGCTCTATTCTTTTCATCCTCAGTATATTAGATATTATTACCAGGAAACATAATTGTGTTTGAGATTTTAAACAATGTATATTGATTCGTAAACCAGATTAGCATAAAGAAACACGGTTTATTTGAATTCTAAAGATGTTCTAAGCATTACGGCTTAGGGAACTTGTTGACACAGCGCTTCAGTCAAGAAACCTGGAGCAATGCAGGAAAAATTGTACATTTAGCAATTAGAAAAACTCCAGTCGCAGAAACCTTACAGTACTATGGGTGGATATGTCACACATTAGATAGGGTTATTTAAAAACTGAAGATGTGGAAGTTATGTTAAGTCATAGACTTGACAAAAAATGTTCTAAACTTGCAGGAGACCAGTAGCTCACTCAGGTTGTCTGGCTGTAAGATATATTTCTATTAGTTTCCTGTCTAACATAACTTAAAGGAACACTATTTCCCTCTAATTTACTATGCATAAAATACATCTTGCCACTGAATTACACATGTAGGAAAATGGAAATAGCAAGTATTTTATTTCCTAAAATGTTCTAAGTATAAGGGGGTCATTCTGTAAACTGAATTTGACTGTCGAATTTGCAGACAGCGGATTCCCATTATAAAGTTGCGACTGCGACAATTCTTCCATTATAAAATCGCGATCGTGACAATTTTTTTTAAAATTCCAGCTTTGATATTACCTTTGTAAAGTCGCGACTGCGAAAATATTCCCATAATAAAGTTGCGACTGCGACAAAAGCAGTCTATTGCGACTGTCTTTAGCTGGCGAATTCGCACCTTTACACAACAATTCGGACCTTATGGAATGACCCCCTAAGAGGATTATGCATTATGGGCCAGATTCCGGAAAGGTTGTAGTCCTGGGGAAATGCCGCGGCCTCTCTGTTCGCCTGTTTTTGAAGTACATGAAGCGCAACTGCACTTCGGGGAAATGCCTTCGCAAAGGCATTTCCCCAGGACTACGACCTTTCCGGAATCTGGCCCTATGTGTTTGTCAGGTTGGTCAGGAGGGCACCAGTAAAGGAGGAGTTATACAGCAGCGAGATCGTGCAGAGTGGACAGCCACTGGGGTGCAGAATCTAAGACACCTCCTGGTCTTCTCCAAGAGCCCCCGCAAGGAGGTTAGGCTTTGGCTGCGGAGATGTCCAGGTCACGGTCCCCAGGACAGTTAGCACGGAGACAGCAGGTAATATTGAGGTTAATGGTAGTTCAAAAAACAGGACAGGCGGCAAGGAATCGTAGTCAGAAGAAGCTAGAAGTCGGGGCAGGCGGAGGTCAATTGTAAATGGGTAAACAGGCCGGGTCATACACAATAAATCAGAAACAGATAGCAAACGGACAGAATAACACCCAGAAACAAGTTCTATAATCGGGCGTCTGTGTTGGAAGGAAGGGAACTTAAATAGGTGCCCAAATGTGAATGGGTGGAGACGACACACTGTGACTGAGTCAGATCACGTCGCCGGACCAAGGTTATTTCTGGGGTCAATGCAAAATGGCGACTAGACCACGAGGAGACAGATGGCGATGGAACAGGATGCCGGCTCGCCACACGCGAGGTAATGGGAGAGGAACGCGACAAAATCGGGCGCCGGATGCCGTCGCGAGAGGAACGTTTCTTGACAGTGTTCTATAAGCGAAAGGGGGGAATTTATGAAGGTCATTTCGTCCTATTTGCCGCAATTCGATCTGTTTCACTGCTTTCATCACTGTTTTTTTCTTTTCGCCGCATTTTAGATTTCCCTTTATTTATGGAATGCCGAATAAAATGTATCAATATAAATTGATGCTGAATAAAACTTATCAATATCAATAAATATCGATGCTTTAATAGCATTACACTTTACATTACTTTCAGTGGAACTCCTTTTCCATCGATATCCCTGATCTTTTCGATGCAGAAAAAAATGTTTTAAACCATCTCCATAGGGAATAATGGCGGTTTTGGCCTCCCTCAACCAGGCGAACACTTTTCAGCGATAAAAAAGGCAGAAGTGGCTTAATAAATATATCCATATTTTCAACCTCATTAAATGTATATCGATATACCAGGGAAAACTTTTATGATTTTTATAAATATCTCCCAAAGTGTGTAAGTGTATTATGGTAACTCTATCTAGTTAATATAAGCTGCTGTCAGCCTAATGAAGTTAGCAGAGCCCAGTAATCGATCGCTATAGAAGTGATAGTCAGCCTTAGCTACTAAGCCTATCATAGTGATGACCAGGTGTCTTGGACAGAGGGTAACTATGCACCACAGTCTGTTCTATGACCTGAAGATGGATGCTGTACTATAAGTTTCAAATGTGCAGCTGTTTGGTGTGCTGTAAATAAAATGTCTGAAGAACCTCTGGCGCCCATGATTGATTTAAAGGTACATGCACTACTCCTAATGTAAACGGGGCCTATCCCCTGACTGACTGAATAAAACTGTGGTAAAGCCATCACCGGAGTGGATGTGGATGTAAGTGGAAGGAAACTGTTCAAAATAGCGTTACACATGTTTGACATTTTATAAAATATACAATATTTAGGGACACTAAACCCCCATTTTGATCAAGGTTAATAACAGAAAAGATAACCGAACCCGTTTCTGTAGTTTAGAAAATGATGTTATTAGACACTAAGGAAATCCATGACGATATAAAAGTAAGAGGCCATAAACTGAGATTTACAGGCCATGGATCTCTCAGATGACTTTAATGACTGTAGCTATTTTCCAGAAGATGAAAAATGCAGACACTCATAGGCAGTTGACCTTAGGTGGGTGCCTCAGGACTGAGTTTTTGCCAAAAAAAGGTCATCTCTAGTTTAGATGTTATTGTAGGGGTAGCTTCTGTTAGGACAAAGTAGTGCATGTCAGTCTAGTGGTTCAAGAGTTGACGGCTCTAAGTTGCAACAGGAGCGAGTGTAGGGCCAGTCCCAGAGGGTTAGCTGCACATCGTACCCTCAGATAGGGATCTCTGAATGTTCAGTGTAGGGTTTCTCCTTCCAATGGATTACTGCTGAAGTTAAAAGGTGTCATTTGGTGGTCATTGCCTAAGATCCACTAGATCCACTATGTTTCCATCTTAGTGATACTTTGTCTGGTGAGATATCTGTGTTAGTCAAGATATGTAAGTACTATCTTGTAAATAATTTCTCTGTGTATAAAGCAACCTACACAGAGAAATTATTTACAAGATAGTACTTACATATCTTGACTAACAGATATCTCACCAGACAAAGTATCACTAAGATGGAAACATAGGAAACATCTGTTAAGGGAGTACTGATACTGATTAAAAGTGGCCCAAGGGCCCCTGTCATTTGGTTAGATCCTCACAATATATATAATGCAAATGTTATTGCATTCCTGGGTCTTATAAAATCAAATATTGGTTGTGTGAACTCCATGCACCAGATGCTGAAGTCAAGCCTGCTCCGTCTGTATATTGTTTTGCTTAGCCAGTTGCTTTATAAACGTGTATACCCTGATAGTCCCACAAAGTGATTATATACCATCGCTCACACTACCATTCCATAGGAGTGAATACAAATCAAACAACTGACGCAGTTTACATACCACAGCTTTAGGTGTGTTATACATGTTTACTTGTCATATAATCAAATACGACTTTATTTAAAAATGGAGCTTCCTAAAAACATACATGTTATAAAGCACATATATATACAAACATATACATACCATATGTGATCTCATGAGTATTATTACCCATGACTCCCTTCTAGTCTAAGAGGTTTTAAACCTTCTTGGAATCTCATCCACCATGACCTGATCTAAGACCTAATTTATTTGCTGATTTTCTTAAGCCCAAATTTCACTTTTGCCTCAGGACTAAGACATTGTTAAGCCATAAATAAAACTGTGCTAAGAAGAAATAGAACTAATATTTTAGTCTTTGATTTCAAAGTTACATTACGAAGAACAACTGAGATCTAGAATAGGAAAAAGGAAAATGGAAGCTGAGATCACGTAAAGAACAGTTTGTGGGGTAAAACTGATAGACTGCATTACTTATTCCCCCGTCATATTGATTTTAAATCAGGTGTCGTTAAAAAGAGAACATGTACCGTTACATGTGAGATTCTGTTGTCATGACTACCGTGTACTATAAAGTGATTTTAGATGTTTCTGTTTTATGTGTAATTTTGTTGCTATAACAACCTTTTGGCATACAAAATTCTTCAGCAACTGGGTTGCAAATCTAATATAGAGTAGTTGTTAGATAGATTATTGTAATTTATCTGTTTTTAAAGGGCACTGTTGATTCTTTTCTGGTTTTTACAATTTGGAGTCTGATCACAGTATATTAGAAAAAAAATGAAATAAGGTTCTGCCTCTCAGTTGCTCTTTTATTACAAAGCTGGCAAAGACAATTCTGACTAACTAACATTCATTCCAATTAGCTCAATAAAATACAAACACTCTTCCCAGCTTCAAATTCAGCAATAAAAACATTCTCTAAGCTATTATATCTATTTATTGTCATATTTTTTGTACCATATCTTTCAGCTCCAAAGCACTAAGGGCCAGATTCCGCGGCCACTCTGTTCGCCTGTTCGTGAAGTGCATGAAGCGCGACCACACCTATTTGAGCGACTGTGCCTCGTGCACTTCGGGAAAATGCCTTCGCAAAGGCATTTCCCCAGGACTACGCTCTTTACGGAATCTGGCCCTAAGAGCCTTATTGACTAAAGTCCGAAGAGTTGTGTAGAGCTGTGAATTCACGTCTATTCTCCACTTCCCCATGTTTACTTATTGAGCAAAGTCTGTAAAGTGGCAAATATGAGACCAATTTGGGTGACTATGCGAGTCTCAAACTTACGGAGCTCTTTGCATCACTTTACGTGCACGTCTACAGGTACCTCTACTATTGACTAAGTGGTATAGTGTGTCGAAGAAGCAAATGCGACTAGGTGAATTGCTCTGAATTTACCTGTTTGACTTCACCACTTCAGACTGCAAATTGGGAGGTTGATGACAGGGCTCCAGTGTTGTGTAAGGCAACTATTTAATCAAAAATGACAATGGCGACTGCAACTAAATGACAACATGACCTAGGGACAAGGTGACATAGAAATAGATAGAATATTCACAGAATACAGTTAGTGGGATATGGTGACACTTACGTCACTGCCCTTCACCTGTCGAATTCGCCTCACTCCGCATGACTTCTCATCCTACTTCTATCTGACTGACTACGCCACACTACGCATGCAACACACTACACATCCAACAGCTGTCTGCGTATTCACCACTTAGTCAATAGTGAGAAGTGAATTTGTGACTATTTTGGCGATGCGACTCGAATTGTAGCGAAGTGAATTTGGCAGGTGAATTCACACTTTATTCAATGAGGCTCTCAGTACTGAATTCTGCATATATACTGGCCTTTCCTTTGGTGATGGTGAGATCTAATTTCTTAGATTTAAGTCAGTGTGTTCTTTAACAAGTCTTTGTATTGAACTTGCCTATGTTCGTATACAATATTTTGCTAGTCAACAATCTTGTACCTTTAGCAATAGTGAGCAGCTGCTGGAAAGCAATGAGTTTGATGAACTTGGCATGGGTTAAAATTGACTTAATAAAACATCCTGAGAGTTTACTTAAAAATAATAATCATTTAGATTTAAAAGAACAGTTTCCCCCAAGTATTAAAATGCCTCACACGCATTTATATATACTTTATATTCAATTTGTGCTTCCAAAATGTATACATTGGGCAAAATTTATTAAAATTGAAAATGCCATTTTCGATTGAAATAATCGAAAATGGCACTTTCGATTTACTAATTTCGAGTTTCAATCGAAATTTCGACCTCGAAATTTCGAAAAGCCCGTCTCTTCTTTTAAATGTAAAGAGCGGCGCTTCCATGAGAGCGCCGCTCGTTACATTAATGTGTCACATCGAGAAGCCGCTGGGGAGACTCATCTCTCCCCAGCGCTTCCTGAAAGGCAATGGCCAATGAGGAGCCGCTGACGTCACGGATGACGTCAGCGGCAGGCAAATC
>JAKJJM010095447.1:0-15212 GCA_021901965.1 Pipa carvalhoi
ATCGGTGTTTCTCGATTTCCATAATATGGAAATCGGGTATTTGTACCGATCCATAGCCATTGATTAAAATGGCTACGGATTTTTTCGGTACAAGTACCCGATTTTCAGATTATGTAAATCGAAAAATACCGATTTCCATAATCTGGAAATCGGGATCGCAGTAAAGTCGGAAAGACCGGTACCAGTCTTTCCGACTTTATTAAATACCGCCCAAACAGTTACTAATTAATGTATCCTTATACATCATGCCAATTTGCCCCTATTGTTTGCTTAATCTTCAAGACCTCTTATAACATTTAAAGATTTTTTCTAAAAAAATTTGACAAAATAGATAATTAATCACATCTATAGGATTAGTGGATATTTTAAAATTACCCAATTGTGTGGCTTTGCTACTTGCTTCTAAATTAGTCCACAGGACTCAAAGTGGCACCAGAGCACATTCTATTAGCTTATTACCCTGCTCCTATGCCATGTAATTACAAGTCTATATGCTTCAGTGATCTGCAGACAATTCTCATACATTACCCATGACTGTATTGTGTCTAATAACTAAATAATGTTACCGCATAACCACATGGCTACATTGACTGTTGCAGTGATAAAAAATGAGTACAAGTATCTCTTAATGATACTTTGTGATCCCTGCAGGATCATTTCCTTTCTTTTTTTGGTAACTTGCAAATAGTAAAAAACAAAACAACATACCCAGACAAATATGTGTGAAAACATTGAAGTATACTGTTCTAACTTTTTTAAATGAGGAGAAGGTGCTTAGATCCATCACAACAGTTTTTCCCATTGTTGTCCTCTGCTTCATAAATTCTAATACTTTGACCTCTGTTTTCACTATATTAATGCATTATCTTCAGGTAAACTTGAGAAGAAAACATTAATTTTAATAAGTGATGCTGCCAATGTAAATAATTAATAAATATGAACCTGTTTTAAAAATTAAGTTTTCCAATGCTGCCTGTAATCTCAGTGAAACCTATCTGGACTTTTAGAAAATAAATGCCATTAATATATGTTTGTTATAGGTGAACTAATTCTTCTATAACTCTGTGAGAGTACCATATGTTCTGTGAGTATATCTCTATTTTTCTTGTGGTTCTTCTGTTGTTTGAGAAGGTGTCTTACATATATAGGGCGGCACCACATGATAAAATAACATCTAGGGCAGGAGTTGTCAAACCATGGCCCGCAGGCTGAATCTGGCCCGTGGGCGTCTTTGGCCCTGTCTGTCTGCCAAACAAGGTGGGGGTGGGGGTGTTATCTTGGTGTGCGCCCCCTCCTTTCCCTGTCCCTGCTTACCTCTTCTATTACAGCACTGAGTGTTACAGTGATCCTTTCTTCAGCTCTGCCTTTAACTTCCTGTGAGACAGGAAGTTAAAGGCAGCGGTGGGGAGAAGATTGATGTACAGACACTAAGCGCTTATAGAAGAAGAAGTAGGCTGCCCTTCAGAGGGCAGCATAGTATGGAGGGAAGGGGTATATGTATATATTGTATTCACACAGTGTGAAGAGGGAGGTACTGTGGGGCAGTGCAGTATGGCAAAAGGTGAGGTTTACAACATTGGGTATGTTACCGGCCCTCCACATAGTTGGAAATTATTAAACAGGCCCAATACAAAAAAACTTTGCCCACCCCTGATGAAATTTATATAGGTCATTTCAACCTATTCGCTGCAATTTGATCTGTTTCACCACTTTTTGCCACATTATTGCCATTTTTTCTTTTCACCGCATTTTCGATTTCCCTCAATTTATGTAGTGCTGAATAAAATTCATTAGATCGAAAAAGATCAATATTGATCAATATCGATGCATTAATACCGCTACACTTTACATTACTTTCAATTGAGTTCCTTTTACATTCATATCAATATTGCTGATCTTTTCAGTGGGGACATAGAAAAAAATTATCCAAACCATCTCCATAGTGAATAATGGGTTTTTGCCACCCTCAGCCAGGTGAACACTTTTTTGCGATAGAAAAGGTCAGAAGTGGCTTAATAAGTATCGATATTGGCCATATAGATATTTCTGTTCTAATTAAAGGTATATCAATATCGATATACCAAGAGAAAATGTTTTCGATTCTTATAAATATCTCCCCAGTGCTGGCTGTGTGTCAGGAAATCACCTTTCAATTCTAGCAGCAGTTCCCTTCCTGGTGCAGGTGTTTACAGCATGTTTTGTGTCAGCAGGGTGGCACCAGGGACTGCTGCAGCACTCCAAGTGGGTGTTTTACCACTAATCCATTGAACCTTAGCTTAAAAAACCTGTGTTTTTCTGCTTGTGCTGTCCTTGGTGCTGATCTATCATTGCACACTTTAGTAATTTGCTCAGGTGCTTCCTGTCTGTCATTATCCAGGCTTTTAAATATGAGGTCATTTCCTCCAGTTCTTATCCAAGCTGGTCTTCATGTTGTGAAGTTCTACTGAAACTCTCCTTTACTGTTTTTTCATATTACTGACTCGTTCTGACTTCGTTGTTTTCTGGAATCCCTGACTTCTGGCTTCATCTGCCGACATTTTTCTGCTCTCCTGATTTCCCTGATCTGGCTCTCCTGACTTCGCCCTTGCTTTTTCCCTGGTACCTTGGTTTGGTTCTTGGTTCTTCCTGCTTGGTTGCTCCAGAGCCCTAGTGTTTCTGCAACAGAAAGTCTAGGGCCCCAAAAGGGCATGGGTGAATACCAGAGCGTTGGGGTTTCCGTACCAGTTAGTTGTGCTGCTGGTTACACCTTGGATCCAGTTTCTGGTAGTAACCTTACACTGTGAAATTAATCACTGTCATTCTTCTTTCTACTACTGAATTCACTGATAGTGTGCATTAGTTTTTACTTGTGAAGTAGACTCAAAAGCTTTCAAGGTGTTTAGATGACTGGATTAATGGAAATATATATGTAATTAAAAAAACTGATTTATAATTAGTCTTAAAAATGAATAATCCTTTTGAATGAAATCTACACACAAATCAATTTAAAAAAAAAAATCAGCTCAAAATCCATTTGTACTTATTTGTATTAGATTTGTATGCTATCAGTTTTACTTCTAAAGGGAGGACCACCAACAGTGGAAATATATTGTATTTTTCTAACAAACTATATAATTGTGTGAATTATGTCAGAGGGTATGGTGAAGCTGGTTGTTCTATTTTCAGTTTTGAAAAAAAATGTGATTTAATAAAAAGAATAATACAACACTAAATATGGGGACCTGTATGCTGCTGCTGTCTTAGCATGTAATAACAATTGCTTTCACTGCTATATAAAATAAAGCAGGCTGTTAATGTACATGTGAATAATTTTGTGTTTTTTAGTGTTGAAATAAAATGGCCATTCACTTATTCCTTTACTTGAAATAAAATATAATACTAATACTATAGTTCAACTAGAATAGCTTAAAAATCAGCAATACACAAGGTGCTAGCAGTTTTTAAATTATTAAAATAAAAGACAGAAAAAGTACAAATTTTATGGAAATATCTAGTTTGTGTATGCTTAACATGAAGATACATCACTCTGTGTCCCAGGTGCTGATTAAAACAAGAGTATCAAGGTCCCTGCCACATAGAGCTTACAATCTAATTGTGTGAAAAATGTACATACACAGATAGGAGGGTAATAAGTGCAGTAATCAAAGTCTTGGCTCATTATCCTATTAGTGCCATTCAAAAGAATGAATAGCTGCTTAAGGATAAAATGAATGAGAGACAAGTACTAGTGCTCTAAGACGGTGGATTTCAGCATAGTTCTGAAAATATCAAGGGGTGGTTGGGGTGTTGGCGGAGGTAGAGGGTTATAGAATTCCAGTGATACAGGGCAGCAAGAAAGAAGGGTTTAAGACGGGAATGGGAAGTTTTAGTGCATGGTTCACAAAGATGATTGCTTTTTGAGAAACTGAGTTCCTTAGTTTTTTTGTTTTACTTCAAAACCATAGTACCAATCAGGTATGTAACGAATAGGGAGGGAGAGGTGAAGAAGAAAAATTAAAGTAAAGAAGGGTAAAGTATGAAAAGAGAGAGGAGGAAAAGAAGTAAAGGAAATAATATAAAGTGATACTTTTTGTGTTTGTGGATGTGTGTGTTATTTCTTTTTATACTTAATTTTGATGTTATGAATATATGAATGTATTGAACCTGCATTAACTCTTATGGACCTTTAGCTGAAGAAAAAAAAATAGGAGCCCAACAAAAGATACTACACAAGCTTCCAATAAAGTATTATAATAATGATTTTATTATTCCCTATACAATGTTTTGCACTGGTCACCGTTCTTGTTACTAAAAAAAAAGTTTATTCTCTAATAACACCTGCTGATTCCAATATCATTCAGACTTTGTTTGAGTCATATACAAACAATGCATAGCTAAAACATGCTTTATTGTAATATCTTTGCCCAGGATGCCATATACATTTGTCCACTTAAATTATTCATGAACAGATGCTGAAGTAAATCTGCGCTATATGTATTACATTTTAGTAAATATGTGTTGTGTGAAAAAAGTAGTTTACTAATACAATTTGTATTTATTTCTACTCTCTCTGATGGATGTGGCCACCTTTTTGGGGACTAAAAATGCTTTTTCTAAAGTTTCATAGAAAAGAGTTTTGAGGGTTATTTAATAGATAATATGTGGCTAAATGAGGTCTGCTTCTGTCGTTACTAGTTTCGTTAAGCAAGTTTGGACATGATATGGCTCTATATCCAATTAAAGCAACTTGATCTACCTGATCACCACCTGCTTATGGCACTTTCCCATTGTTAACTGATCGAAAAATATCAATCGAAAAGTGTGGATCGGAAAAAATCGATCAAAAAGTATTGATTGATATTTTTTGATTGGGATCTGTTTTTAACGTCGATAAAACTTGACAAGGTTGAAATCGACCTTTTCGAGCTTTATAAATTTCATCCAAAATATTAACTTCTTTTCTAATAAAAAATCTAGATATGTAGATAAATAAGATTCTGTGCGAAGACTAGCTTTTATCAGTATATTAAAAATGTATTCCGACCCAAACCCATTAATAATTATTGATTTATTTTTTCCTTGAAGTCAAGGGTCATTATACATTGGGCTGCTATACTAACACTTGTTCTCACATAATTATTATTAAATGAAATTTTCACTGTATTTCTTATGGAATACTAGGAAAATAGGTATTTTTGAAATTTTGGTTTCTGTGATATATGTTACCATACATGGATGATGGTGATACAGGGACATATTTCGGAGAGAAAAAAAAACACATTCTCACATTAGGCTCTAATTTGTTTTTTATTTCACACAACTACTCTAAAATCATATTACTCAAATGTCTTTACAGACAGACGTTTTATGATAACATTGATTTTACAGTGCACCCTGATTTTACAGTGTAACCTGGCACTTAAAGGTTTTTATGCTTGTAAGTTACTCACTTGTATTGTGTAAGGCACTTTTCCCATGTCTTATATTTGTATTGCTGAATTGTACAGCACTGTGTAAATTTGTGGCACTTTATAAATAAAATAATACATACATACAAGTACAGCAACCAAAGAGATTTGCATTTAGTTTTATAGTTAAGTGCAGTGCCATCTATAGGTTAAGTAGTATATGTATATAAATACAAATTATATCGTTACATAGTTTCAGTTTTATATACAATATTACAACATGGATTCAAGTAATAAAAAATCCTGCATTTGCAGCCCTAGGAGATAAGCATAACATTCAATAAATAATCTGTATTAATTCAAAAAATTATTTTTTGTTCACAACAACATAAGTATAATGTATATTAAGTTAAACTTTTTTTATTTTAATTAACTGGTCACGTGGGTATTTGCATGATAGATAGTTAATCCACATGTGTGAAATCATATCGGTATATGAACGAGAACCATTACGCATTTTCAAGTTCCACAATAAATGTAAAAAAGAAATACAGTTAAAAAAATGCATTGTACCAAGTGGCGCAGTTATGAAATGAAGATAGGGATTTCAAATTAAAAATTATAATTGTGCCATTTTCTACTGGTCGGAAATTGAAATTTTGAATTAGAATTAAATATCTTATTGGTTAACGGAATAGATTTAAATAGCAGGTTTAAAGAATGTTTGATTTTCTTCATCAGCATAATATTTACTGGAAATCCTGAGAATACACCAAAATAACATTTAATTTAAATTGATCAAAATAGAACTATTTTTCTTGTTTTTGCTTGTACCTTTAGCTAACATGGTAATATACTGTACCAAAGAGACACTTTTAATTACATAATATTACATACTTTAGAGTAAATCTGAGCTGAGCATGTGTGTAAAGTCTGACTAATGCTTGGAACCAATAATGCTATATGCATTTACTGTTTTTGACAACAGTACTTTTTTTTTTATAAATGATAAAATATTATAAATGATAGCAACCAAAAAGTTAACGACTGTAGCAAGATATAAGTAACAGTATTTTATAAAGAAAAAAGTAAGGCTAATCAAAAACTGAAAAGAAAAAAAGTACATATGGGGCGAAATTTATGAAGCTCGAAAAGACTCGAATCGTCGGATTTGAGTCTTTTCGGGCTTAATTTGGCAAGGTTCTCGTGGAAAAGTAGCCATAAATACCCAATTTCCAGATTATGGAAATCAAAAAACACAAATTTCCACAATCTGGAAAACGAGATTCCCACCTCCCGCGAGAATGTCGGAAAGACCTATTAAATTTCGCCCATGGAATTGATTGAAAAGAATAAGTTATTTCAATATATGTTTGTCCTCTAGAATGCATCCATTTTGTGCCCCACAAGGAACTTCTAATTCAATATTTTAATTGGATTGATACATTTTATTGCTTGTTTTCATTTTTCACACAGAGTTTTTTATTTTGGGCTTGGGTATAATAACATACCTATCTTGGCAAAGAAATAAAGTGCAAACCAATATATACCTTCATAGTAATAGTTCTATTATGATTATATTATAATTGTATTATTCATTTTTTTCTCTTTAATATGTATTCTTATCTACAGTATAAACATTACTATACAAAAACATTTAAATGGAAATGGAAATGCAATTACAAAAAGACTCAAAATGCATTATAATTGTAATATTAGTTTGTGATCATTATTCTTTTTTCCATTATGATTCTGCGGATCTTCAAAAATGAAAAAAAAATGAATGTTCTCTAGCTCTATAATGCAAGCCTGCAAAAGGTCTCTCTTTTGCAGGGATTTTAAGCTAACTTAGCTACATTATATCTTGATATTGCTGGGAACCATTGACATACCAAGTTGTAAATTCTGTTCCATTTGAAAAAAAATCTTAGATTTAAGCCATTTAAGGCTGAATAATATAATAATGACCTGAATGGATGCTGAGCTTTTAGCTGAAATTAAAGCTACTTTTGATTAACTACTTTAGTTTCTTGCTTCTTGTCAAGATCAGCTACCAGCCTGTGGATGTTTCATTCATGTTGCTTTTCCAGTCTTTGTATTCCAGCAGCTCAAGCTGCTGCACATTACACATCAATGCAACCAAAAAGCTATTGTGACATACAGACATATACTTTTTATCCTATTTAGAATGAAACCTAGTAACTTTTACTATATATTGTTTACTAAACCAAGCATAGAGGAAATGTTTTATGGCTTTTTTCCCAAGAATAATTCAATTGTGCTTTAGCTGTGGGGCCTGCTTAATGGCTTTCTGTACTCTGGTGCTATATTTGAAGCCCTCTGACTATGAGCAGAAAAGAAGAAAGTCAAGTTAGGCTTAAAAGTTGGTGGCTCATCATTAGGAAAATCATATAGGATAAGGGTTCGCTATCCTTTCCTCCTTTTCAGTCCTATTATAACACTTTTTTTGTAAACGAGTTATTATAAACGATTATTTTTAGGTAAGAGAGGCCCCAGGAAAGATTAAAATGGCTTAAAGACATCCTGGTTCTTGATCTTCTCTTCTTCTCATCTCAATCTTTAGAAAGTCTCTATAGAAGAACACAAGCAACAGCAGGATGGTTTGTTGAAGACCTTTGAGACCTCCTTCCAATCAGATCCCAGGGGAGCTAAAATAGTATACCTCTGAGGTTCAAAAAAGTCTTTGGACCAGAATAAGGGCCTTTATCTGCAAACATATCAAACATATATAATCAGATATTGATCTGAAAAAAAAAATCATGCTCTGCTTTTGTATATAGAGGAAATTAAATTAGTACCTCCTGAAGATCTTAAAATGGTGTTCCTCAAGATGATGACAGGGTCCCGCAGGTAATGCCAAGGTTCAAAGACATTTATATGGACACCAAACTGATTTCAGATTCTCTGTAATGCATGGAGGAAAAAAGGCTGAAAGATCTGCTTGCCAAAAGTAATGCATTGGAGATGATCTCATGTGGCGAGACCTTGAATCTAGAAGTCAGGTTAGGGTTTCATATTCATCTCATCTTTCACTTAAAAGAAATAAAACGCATTTTCTTTCCACTTAAAATAGTGTTTTTATAACCAAGAACTTTGCTTGCTCTGGTTGGGAAGGCATAATACCCTCTGGCTCTGATATATTTTTTCTTTCTTTTGTTCTTGAATTCTACAATGTGAACCATTTTACTGAATACAAACATATAAAATGATTTTTTATTTTCCAAAGACTGAAATGTTTCTATAAGCAGAAAAATGGCAAAATATTAAAGAATACACAAAGAAAATGCTGAAGTGGATGGTAATATAACAAACAATATATATGAGTTTAGTGTTAAACCCAATTGCAAAAACAGAAAAGCAAAATGCATTTGCTTTTTAAAATTTTAAGTTTTTAGTATTATTTTTATTAAAAGCAGAATCATTTTTTATAGATTGTTACTGTATAAAATAGACTTAGTTGATATCTTCATATATTGCCATATTAAAGTTAAATTCAAGTTCTGCATTTTAGTTTTTTTGTGGATTCTGCAAATACTGTTCACATCTCAATTTCTCCTTTCCAAATTACAGAATTTAGAATTTACTAACAAATTATTTAATTTGTCCTTTTTTAAAAGGTGATCAGTTTTAACTGATTCAGGACTTTCACAATTTATAAACTAAATTACTAAACTTTTCATTAGAGATATTTTGCTTTATCAGTGAATGTGATAATGAGCATAAATTGGATTGTGTATAACTCTTCCCCAAAAGATGTAAAGTCACAATATATTACATTATTTTATTAAATGTTATTAATGTCAATGTATGCATTCAAAAATAGGCTATATGGATATATAGTGTGTGTTAATAAAGGGCAACAATAATAGTTTCACATTATACATTTGTAACAGTAATGACACCTTTCTAAAAAGCAATCCCAAAGCAATTTAAAAAAAGCAATTCACAAACTTACTCACATTCCCACAAACACAACCCAAACAAATATACACTTCAGTGCAAGTGGTTTTCCTAGACTCGGTGCAACATGTTTTAAAACATTTTGAGTACAATTGTGATCAGAGAAGAGGGGAATATGGTTCAGTATTCAGTATATAACATTTACTTTTTTATTATAGACAAAAACTGTAAATCCATTCTTAATCTTATATATTAAATCTGCAGAGCTGATTTTCAGCAGATATTGGTGACCTTGCTTAACAACCCATTAGATTATAAATTGTTTTCAGCAGTCAGTATGATAAGAAGTGTCCCAGTACCTTTGTACATCCCAGCATATCTATATGAACACCTAGATAGATTTAGATAATGTGAGTGAATTCCTTTCACAATATATATATATATATATATATATATATATATATATATATTGTTTCATAGCTACTTCACTATATTAGTGCCATCCAAATCTGACCAAAATATATACACTATATGATACATAGTTAAAATCATAAAAGTACACGTGAGCCTTAAAAGTAAGGCTCACATGCCGGCCCTCCCTCTGGGGCCTTGATCACAGCCATTCAGAGGTAGAACATAAATAAAAAATATTTTTAGAAATACTGAAAAGTATACTGTTTACTAGCAAAGCCTAAGTTTTTAATGAATATCTGTAAATGGGAAGGATTACAAATGGTTTTATGATTTTTTATTTTTTTTTGCAGAATTCAATTTAATCTGATTATTAACATCTGTGCTATAGGTATTGCTTTTTTTTTACTACGATAAAAACGTAGTTAAATGAGAATTTTTTCTGACTGTCATTTTCAGTTGCATTTCTCTTGCCTTTTCAACTTGCTCCTTAAACATGTTTACTAATTTAAAACATGAATTTTGAATAAGTCAAATTGGTTGAACTATCTACAAACATTAAAAATGTCACTTAGACAAAGAAATATGCAATTATGTGTTAATAATTTTCTAGTAAAGCAAATCTTAGTTGTTTAAGAATTCTGAAAGTATCTCTTATTTTCTTAAACCTGAAACATTTTTGTCAGTTACAAAAAAACATCTTTTTCATAAGGGTTTCTATTTGACCTACTTTTCTAATAAACTATGAAATACATTGCACTGTTACTAAAGAAAACATTTGTGCTTTCAAATTAATACAATCAAGCGTGCATGAGTGCTGCAGTGTTTTAATGTGATGGCATCAGCATTGCATAGTGTTGCAATAAATATAGTTATTTGGATTTGACTTGCATGCCTAAATAAAATCTTAAATAGTATAAAAAGCCTTCACTAAATAATCTGAGCAATTGTAATTGATAATGAGTGAATATGTGACCTTTAGTGCATTGACACTGGAAGAAATTAATTTCTGCATAGTTAAAAAAAATGTGCATATACTCTACCACTTGTAATTGCAAATAGCACTGAACAAAATGCACTATATATATATATATATATATAATATGAATTGTATAAATGGTCAGAGTAAATTAATTGAAATCCATGTTAGTCTACCATCCTTTTCAGGTATAAATATGAGGTAATTTAAAAAAAAAAAATGATATTAAGTCCAAAATACCTTTGCTAGCACGAGGTAGAGAAGTCATCTATCACACCAGCCATTTAACCTAGGTTAATAGAAACAGACAACAAAGTATAGGGATGGAATGATTTTAGATGCTGCTTTCAGTACTATGAAAAAGCTGTCTACACATATCATGTTCACAATTAAACCTCTGAATTAAAACAATTTTTGGCACTGAAATTGAAGTGAAGCATTTTTACAAATAATGTTTGTTTTATGCAATCTTTGAGATACACACTGTTTTATTACTGTGCTCCTATACGTTATTTGAAAATCAAAATAGTTAGCATTACTTAATTCTCTCTTGGAAAAATTAATTAGGGGGTGTTAAAAATCATTAAAATATTGCCAGAGTCAGATAGATACAAACAGATGGATTGTAATTTTCATAACCGATTGATGCTTAACATGCTAGCTGCAATACATGGATTCACAGTACAGTGAATCAGAAATGTGAGTAAAAGTAAAGAAATATCTTTGCATTTTCCTCATGCCCATATGTAAGGAATTTAAAAGTTGATGGGAATAGAACTAACCTGTATGCAATCAGAGCAAATGAATGTCCATGGTACAATGAATTTAAGAATCTAATATATCTTTGTATTGAACTTGAAGTAATTAACGGAACCTGACTAATCAACTGCCAGAAAGAGGCTGAGTGTAACAAAGAACTGAAAAAAAAAACAGCTAGAAAACAAGAAAGAGCAACAGACATTGAGAAGCAGGGCAAGACATCAGCTTACGTGGATTATGTGTAACAAAGCACAAGGACAGTAGCTTTTATCTCCAGGCCATCAGAACATTAAAGGAAATTTGCCCCAAAGGTGGAAATGAAAGTGCAGTATGCCTGTTATATATGTTACATTGTTTTAATCAGTGCACAATATAGAAAAATTAGAAGTTTGTAATTGCATTATGCATTTCAAATGTATTTAGTTACACATCAGACAGATAAGGAATAGGATGAATTCACCAGACATTACACAATATATTTTATGCTTGCTATTCACTATGGGGACTATATATATAAATTGAAAAGATTTTGAACCTGTTAAAGCTGTCAAAATATTGATAGTGCCATTTTCGTTGATTCATAAAGCCATCTAATTTTTTTTAGACAAAAAGTGTTAACCTGCTTAAAGCTGGTAAAAACCCATTATTACCCTCAGGAGTTGGTCCGGTCATTTAGCCGCAGTCAAATTTGTTTTTCCGATGAAAAAGAACATGGATATCGATCTGCAATGAAACAGCATTGAAAACACTGCAAAGTGTGCCAGTTTAGATGGATCAATATTTATATAGGACTGAAAAAAAATTAGAATGAATAATTCCAATTAATTGGAAAATTATGTCAAAAAGAGTCAACAGTGAAACGAATCAAAAATGTCAAAATGATCTTTAGAAATTTCTTCCCGAGTGTTTATTTAGATGCGATTGCCACATATTGTTTTTTTTTTTTCCGGCGAATATAAAATATCACAAATAAGGGATATGAAAACTTATGGATGATTTGTACGCAGGGAATGCTTCTTTCATACTGTATTTGGAGATCACCATAAAGTAAGAAAATAAGTTAGAGAGGAGCTGAAAGATGTCCAAGCAATGGCAGTGCAAAGGGAAAGAAGAATTATAAAGCGTTCTTCCTATATTCCTGAAAAAAGTACCTCTTACAATATTATCTGACAATATTTCAATAAAATATTCACAACTGACCAAAAGTATAAAGATGCCTTTTTTTTTTTTTTTTAATAAATTGTCTTGGATATGTGTTTTACATCTACTGCATTAGAGAGTCTGCAGAAAAGATAAAATTAGATGTTTCCAAACATTCGTTTAAAAATCAGATTTACAGAAAAATACTTTTAAGCTTTTTGCTAAGCTTTTTTGAAGAAGCACAGAAAAACATCAAAGCTGAAATGTGAAGAACCAGAATTGCAGTTGCTATCCATGGAAACTGTTGTTCAGCAGACAAGAGCAGCCTTCCCTTCAAAATTGAAAGAATCCTAGTACCATTATCGGTGCCAAACTGACAGAAATTACTTGAATCCAACACACCACAGGAAAGTCTTGTTGGAAGTGGTCTTTGAGGAAGATGTGCTACCAAAAAAAAATTCCTCCAAATTAGAAACATAGCCAAGAGGCTCACCTTGCTCATCAAGGACTGGGGTACTGAACAGTGGAAGCAATTGCTACCATTTGACAATGTAATCTCAAACAAGAGGCTGAAGGGACAAGCTGGAGAGAGCAACATGAATATTTCTTTAGCCAACAGTGAAGCATGGCGGAGGTTCTATGCAGGATGAGGTCTGCATTTGTGCACATGGAGTTGAAGAGCTGGAGTCATCAATGCTGAGAAGTTATGTACAGGTAGCTTTTCATCCTTCATGCCTTAACAAAGATGAGGCGTTTGATCAATCCCAATTTATTTTTGCAGCAGAAAATGTCCCAAAACAAACTGTCAATATAAAGAACTACCTTTAGTGAAAAGACTGGTTTCAGTATTACCTGAGGGAAGAAAAAGCAGCAGTCATTGTCTGTAAGAAGAACTGTGGCAAGTTTTGTAAGATGCACAACCCAAAACTCTATCCTGCACAGCAGCATACCTAAGAAAACTCAAGCAGTTTTAAATGGACATTGAAACCCTAGGCTGACTGAAAGCCTAAATGCCTGCGAGTGAGTGTTTAAATAAGGTGAGAAGCACATTGCATCACCTTAAAAGAGTGATTGATCTCTGCATCACATTGAAAACAAGGACTTGCAAGCCCCTGCTGGCTTTTATTTAGCACCTCCCTGCTCCGATAGGAAAAATAGTGGCTGACAGTGAATGACCTGCAATGAATTACACAGAGTTATTACAAATCAGTAAATGATTTATTTTTGTGAATCAGTTTATGATGAAATTGCACAATGTTTGTGACTAGTCAGTTAGATAAATAAACCATGTCTTCTTTTAAAGCATGCTTTACATGATCTCACTAACCAAAGGCTGTTGGGGGCTAGTTAGGACTGAACAACAGAAACAGGTTGGGCATACCCGATATCACAGATAAGAAAAAGAGTTGTGCAGGTTAGTGCAACTTACAGAACAATTTCTATTCAAAATGATGGAATTGGAATCAGTTAATAGTGTGTGTGGAGTAGTTGGCATGGGGTGAAATGTGTTCTCATCTAAAGAAAGACCCAATTACTGTACATTACTCCTCTTGCTTTCCTTTCATAACAATAAACAACTTCTATGATAATGATACCATTTGAAAGAGCTGATGAAGCTCAGAATAATGGCACCACTGTAAAAGCATATTATATTTGCTATTAACATTTTATGGTCCAATAGGAAAATGTTTTGCAATTTGACAATGCTACAGATTATAAAAAAAATGGAATTTAAATGGGATTCATGTTTTATGAATAGAAAAATGACTACATAAAGTAGCTACAGAACTTTTAATTGTTATCTTACAATGTGCAAAAGGGCAAATGAACTTGCTGTAAAAGAGCATGTGCATACAATATACAAGCATTAAACTAAACACAAGCTCATAGCCAATATATCCTGTATTACTTTCACATTTCTATAATAAACAGTTGCTACAGTTATGCAGTGTTTTATGTCTACAACAACTGATCATGTTCAAGTCTTAAGTACTTGATACCTGTATATTCTAGATTCCCTCAGTTTGTGTTAGCGACTAAATTTTTATGCTTATTCCTATTAAGTTAAATGGAAGCCCAAAACAATTGCAAAATTCCAACTGGTCATTTAATATGTGTTTAACATTAAAATAGTGAGGCATAAATTATTATTTGCTAAAAGTTTGTTTTGTAACATATACACCTTTCTTTTTATGTATTATAGTATTTCATAGAATATCAGCATGCATTTTATCTACTATCCATTGACGTTGAGCAAATGTATGAAAAGGAATGTTAAAAGCCACTGGACATACTGTACAATGCAAAATTGCAATTTGTGGTCTTTTGTTACGGAAGTCTTCTATTAAGATTCCTGTAGTTGACCGAGAAAAAGTACAAGCAGTATATGAGTGGGTGTTTGTGCATGAGCATCTCGAAGCATCTCTGAGAATCCAAATGAATAGACAGTTTTGCTCCAGTATTTCTTTCCACTAAGAATAGGAATACTAATCCAATCCAAGTTCCAATTTCGGGCGAAATTTATTAAAATCGAAAATGCGATTTTCGAAAATCGCATTTTCGATTTACTAATTTCGAGTTTATTCGAAATTTCGAGGTCGAAATTTCGAATAAAC
>JAKJJM010095462.1:0-12869 GCA_021901965.1 Pipa carvalhoi
AGCTTATCAGTGCTCTGTACTTAATTATCCAGCTTCAGATGAAACAACTACTGGGATGAATGGCTTCACACTAAGGTATAGTACAACATATGTAAAGATGTACTCTGACTATAGTTCTCCTTTAAACATTTTAATTGGACATTTTAGTATACTTTAGTATACTCTTCTTAATATTTATTTTTTTGTTTTTATGCCAATATCAGTGAATGTAATTTAAAGTGATACTGACACCTATGAGTTTTTTCACCATTTCAAAGATATTTGAAAGTCACCTATAAGTCATGTTTTTGTAATTTTTGTCAGTAGCTTCTGTGAGCTAAAAATCATACCCAATTCCTTTCATGTGATCTGACATCATTTTGGGCAGTCAAAGGAAATGGGGCATCTACCCTTTGAAATATTGGAAATAGAGTCCCAGGCTACACCATTTTGCTCAATAAAGTAGGGATGTGCATGGGTTTATCAAAATATATGCTAATGGGGGGGGGGGGAGGAAGTAAACTATGATCTATAACTATAGTCCTTTGAATTTAGAAATTTCTAGAATTTAGAATTTAGTAGCCATATCTTTCCTTTTCCATGAGTTGCAGAAAAACAAATGGTTAATGGTCTAAACTTGTTAGTTTAAGCTATACAAAACACATGCTGCATAGCTATTTAGTCCTGAAACTTGTTACCATAAACCAATGCAATGTGCTTCTAGTGAAAAATTCCCCACTGGTGTCAGTATCTAAGGAAATCTATTTTTGTGCTATAAGTCTTGCACTACCCCCCTTTCCATACCCTCTAAACCCAATGCATTTGGAAGGAGAACACAAAAGTAACAAATACGAGCCCAGTGTTTATATAACAACCCCAACAACCTTTGTATTACTTGAAATGAGGACCCAAAATAAGATGTGTGACCATTTATGACTATGTATTCAATTGAAGGTCTTTAAAAACTATGCAACCTGTTTAAAGTTAAAAAGATTGCTAAATACAAGATAAAAGTGATGCCCTTTTTGAATTCTCAAACAAAGGTCTTAGCATCTTCTTTTCACCCATGAAATATTTTTCAAAGGCTTTTTATGCTGACCAAGTCATTTTAGTTCATCAGAATGTTTAGTAGGGGTGATCTCTATTTGTTGTTATTATTACTACTCTAAGAAAAAAAAATTGACAGCCTTTACAACTTCTCAGTGCAACTGAAGAAAGGGGGGATTAACTTCCTACTTAAAATTAGGTGTGGAAAAGTGTCACTGAAGCATCTCCATTTGGCTTCATGTTCAGGTTATGTTATTTAGGATAGTCACTTGAGCACCAGACAGGGTTCTGGGAGAAGCTTGAGGACATAAGCTCATACAAATAGGTAGTAACATTGTTATATATAACTGAAAAGTGTCTGATGAAACAAAGGGACATTTGTATCAAAGAGTGATTTGCCTCCTGAAGTGAATTTTCCAAACTAAATGACAATTCACCCAAATGTTGCAAAGTCAATTCCACCTGACAGCATTGATGGAGCAAAATATTGCATACTGACATGTAGCAAATATTCTGAGCATAGTCAGGAAAATAGCAGCAGTGTCACAGTGTAGCGAATTTGTCATGAACAGGCATATTTTAGCAAGAAGGCTACCATAACTTTCATCGTCTAAATTAATGACGTTATATTCACAATAGACAGGAATTGTTAGAAACAAAGGTAATGTCACCATTATACCATTTCTTGGTATCTTCACAATTGTTGCACAAAAGTTTTTGCGTTCATTCCAATGGCAGATAATTCTTCATTCAATTCAGTTTCACATTTTTTTTAAACCTTTTAAGTAAAATGTCACCAGAATACCAATATGGACCCTTCTGTAAGCTGCCAATATGGCTCTTTTCAAATGGCAAAGTCAAATCTGCATATACATGCCAGAACACCTTGGCAAATTGTAACTTTAACAAAGATAAATTCTCACATTTGATGTGAAATAACACAAAGTGATGTGTAAAAACATGGATGGTGTAATGTAATGCAGAAAATAATGATATTTTGCTGTATATGCACAGTTGGAGAAGTGCTGACTTGTTGCTAATTAAAACATTCTAAGAGACAATTTTTTCTTTGATAACAATGGCCCAATTTTACTTTTCTCAGGGAAAACAATTTTACATTTGATTGAATCAAATCCTAAACACCAAAAATGCTTGTTTTTTTTAAATATTAAAACTGCATTGATAAAAATATGAAAAAAAAACTATAATAAGAAATATTTACTGAATGGGTAAGTTTTAGCCAAAGCATGGCATTTCAATTATTTTACAGAAGTATAGAAATTAAAAAAGGTTTACCAGGGACTCTGCCAGAATTACAATTCATTCGGCCACTTTCCCAATAATTGAATGTAGTTATTACATTGTACGATCAGCTTCCAGATCCAAAATATATCCATTCCAATTAATTTTAGAAGCTCTCGTGTGGTTACCTGTTTAACCAACCCTATATGTAACTGCACTGATAAGATGTAGTACATAAAAACTATCTAATGTTATTTTTGCAGAACAAGGAAATACATGCATAGGTCTTTATTCTTACTCATTTGTACTGAGATTATATCTTCCTTTATTTATTTCCTTTCATATTGTGTTTGTAATTGCTTCTTTTTTAACACATCTATCAGGTGAATGGATATTTAAATGAATATTTTTGGGCACAACTGGATGGAATATTCACTGGGAATTAAAACTTGTATGGAGACCCAGTCTTGGTCCTTTGCAACAACATTTAGAAAATACAAGTACCTCCATGTTAGGACCGTGGAATTGTAGCAGGTCCACCAACAGCGGAGATTGAAACAAGATCCAGCTAGTACGCGGAATCTAATGGACACCGGTCTTCACCAGCGGTTCCCGCAAGGGAACTTGGGCTTCTCAGCGGAATGCCCATGGCTCCCGGCCCCCAGGGGAGCCTCTCCGCGTAGCAGATTAAGGTGTTGACTGTAGGATTCAGCAACACAGGACACTGGACAGCAGGATACTGGACACTGGATGGCAGGATACTGGATACAGGATACTGAAAACAGGATACAAAAATGCAGGATACCAGGAAGCAGGACACTGGACACAGCTCTGAGAAATTACAGCTTTAATCACTAAAGTGATTGACTTAAACAACAGTCCAATAAGCAAACTAGTAGCTCTCCAATAGCGATCATTACATATATTAAAAATGTGTTTCTACATTTACATTTACTAATTTACATTTACTAATTTTAGTAACTGTTAAGTAATCATTAGAAACCTTTGAAAGCAGTAATTTAAATTGGGTGTACTGTGAAGGGATGTTAAAATTTTTTAAAGCGTAAGTAAACCCTGGATATAAAGAGATCCCCATTTAAAAGTATCAAGCCAAAAAACATTAAGAAACTCCTGACTCACCTCTTCTTTCAGCAGTCTAAAATCAGCCTGTAATGTCTCACTGTTCCTGAACTAGTTGCTGGTGTGGGTAGCTCGAAGGGAAAAGCCATGCCCCCTCCTCCCCCTTGTTCTCTCTTTGCACTGCCAACTGCACAGCGGTCAGACAGCTTTCATATACGCATGCTCAAGGACAGGCTTTGTGATTATGTGTAGTCAGCTCCTCTCCTTGAGCATGCGCATATGAAAGCTGTCCGACCACTGACTTTCCTTTCACCCACACAAATGGACAGTAGAATGCAGGAATTTGAGACAGTTCTCATTGACCAGCTCGAGGCATCTGTTGCGTCTTGTTCTAATGTCGCGGTGGAACAACGACAGCAACGTGACAGTAGTAGAATGGCAAGCACCCGCGGTGGCGGTGGCAGCAGCAGCAGGCAGTGTGGCAGAAGCGCAATGTTTAATATCTTTAACTCAGTGTTTAACACCTCAGCAACAGCTGCAAGGCAGGGCAGCGTACAGACATACCGAGACTGCCTTATAAGCATGGTCCACGATTACCTGTGTCTCAACACAGACATTTCTGGACTAGATTTAGACCCATTCAACTTCTGGGTGTCCAAAATGGATGAATGGCCTGAGCTGGCTCGGCATGCCATAGGGGTGTTATTGTGCCCAGCAGTCAGCGTTATCTCTGAACGCACATTCAACAAAGCTGGTGGTGTGATAACTGACAAACGGAACCGTCTTTCCGCTGAGAATGTGGATCATTTGACATTTATCAAAATGAATAAATTGTGGATCGCTGACAATTTTGTTACCCCGTATGCCAATGTCACTGACTAGAAAGGTGTAGCACCCTGGCTAGCACTGCACCGTCTATAACTATGGCCCTGCCAGGTGAACGTCCATTTTTCCTGTTGGGATGTTCTTGCTGCCACCACATACGCTGCCACCACTTACACTACCATTCCAAAAAGTTTGGGGTCACCCAGACAATTTTGTGTTTTCCCTGAAAACTCACACAGCACTCATGGTAGGATTCAAATAGAGTTTTTCTTCTCCATCAGTCAACTATTAACATCAGTCATCAGCCAGTTTGCCGTAAGTCATCTATTAACCATTTCCAATACTGGTGTCAATGGGGCCCCGTAGCAGCTGCTAGTGCTGCCCCTCTTATAGCTATGCTGTCCTCATCTTTTTCAGTTAGCCATTAAAGGGAATGAATTATTTTAGCCTGTGAATATTTTTTTCTGTGACCCTTATAGCCAAATTTCCTTCAGTAAGTTGTTCCACATATCCATTTTACTATTATGGATGCTAATTGCAGCTTCTCCTCACCTGTATGGGTATAAAAATTAACCCAAACATCTACACCCATTGACTTTAAAGAAGAACTAAAGCTTTAAAAAATAAAGCTATATTAAATAAGTACCTTATAGTACGCTCCAGAGATGCACTCCCACCTTCTTCTGTCCTGTATCTTCTCTGCACTGAGGCAGTCTTCACAGTGCTTAGGCTGTCACGGAGCTGCCACTAAGCTCTGCTCCCTTATGCAAATGAGCAATGATGTCATCACGCTCATTGTGCCCCAGTGAGAGGAGAGCTCTCATTGGGTGAGAAATAAACGTAATGACTTCATCTCTCTATTTTACCGCTGGTGACAGTGAGTGGGAGGAGCTTCGGGCTGGCAGCTGGGCCATCGATATCTCTGTGAAGACTGCATAAGCATAGAGAAGATACAGGACAGAAGAAGCTGGGAGTGCATCGCTGAAGCTTATTATAAGGTACTTATTTAATATAGCTTTTTTTTTTACAGCTTCAGTTCTCATTTAATAGGGTTCGGAGTTTGGGTTTGACTCAAACTCCGAACCGAACTTTTCAAAGTTCGAGGTTCAACTCCAACTCAAACTTTTTAGTGCTCGCTCATCACTAATATTGATTTAAGAAGCTTCCCTCTTAATCCCTTCAAAACTGCTTAAATTAATCATTGGTACTATTGTGGACCATAAATGCTCCTTTATCACCCATTCCCTCCACTATTTTGTCACCATATCTGCCATATCTGTAATATGTATAACCCATGGACCAAACTGTACGTCATTTGCAATCAGGGTCCCATATGTCCCTCTCTATCCTGCTGTTTATAGTCCCAGGTGCGCCAAAAGGATAGCATAATCATTTCTTCCGTGAAACTCATTTTCTGGCACTAATGAGCATGAGAAATTATTTAAAGCAAAATGACAGTTACTATTTCTGAATAAGCTCACTGTGCTATATTTTCCTTTTAATATATTATTAATATACATAAAGACTACACATTAGATTTACACACACACACACACACACACACACACACACACACACACATATATATACATACACATAGTTATTTATCATGTTATACATGAGAAAGTATTGGATTTGGAGGGGTGACAGATTTTCTTTAGATGGCATGGCAGGATAGCAAACTAATTAAAAGAATAGGAGATGGCAAGACCTTGCTGAAATTGTGCATGACTGGAATTACCTCATCAGAAAAGTAATGATAGGATTGGTTCAAAGAGGGCTGGCACAGACCACAATTCTATTAAATATTTACACTCCACAAATTTAAAAGCATGAACACAGACCCTGTATTCCCTGAAAACGTCAATGAACAAGGCCTGATCAGCTGGGCCTGTCTACCGTATGTTGGTGTGCATTGAGGTGATAAGTTACTTTTATCACATGTAAACATGTTTTTACAAAGTTGTTTTCCAGACCTTGGTGGGATTAATCGAGTCAATGTAACTTTTTAGTCATAACATTTCCAATGAACTGGAAGATTCCAAATTTGGAAAGTATGAGAATACTCTCAAGCACAGCAGAATTTGGCAAAGCATCCAGAGGGGCTTCGATGTACCAGAAGTGATACTCAGTTATGTGTTAACCAATCAAGTTTGTTTAAAATAGAATTGTTTAATACTTGGTCATAAATAGTCAAAAGATAATCATAATTATGTATGAACCAAAGATATAAGGAACTTGCTGTAGAACAGGCAAGTGCAATACTGAGCAGACAAGTAAAGAATGGAGCCAGGAGGCAATTCACCCAGTGTAGCATAGCTACTTTATTGTCGACACAGTACTTGTTTTGGACTCCATGTGAATCAAATCATTTACAGGCAATATGTGAAGGTGCATATACCCTGCCCCCAAATTCCAGAAACCAATCCAGACATACAAAGGGGCCGATTGACTAAAGAATGAATTCACCTTGCTATAATTCAGTCGCATCTCCAAAATAGTCACAAATTCAGTTCTCATTATTGACTAAGTGACGAATAGTCTTGTCGAACAAGCGGACAGTACCAAAAAAATTTAAATACTTTTATATTTACTATATTTAATGTATGCTTCTAAAAATTCTCAATTATGTCTAAAAGATATAACAGTTATCTATTTATCTTTATAAATTGGGCTTTCTAGGGGAATTCCTGATTGATATTAATATGTAATAACACCATGGAAAATATTAATAATGCTTACAAACACATACAACATTGCTTCAACAAGTAAAGAACAAAACAGAGAGTAAGCAATACAATCAATGAATTCAACTTGAAAGATAACATCTTTACAAATGCTATGCTAATCCAAATGACAGAGTTTTTACTATTCTGTTTACTTGTCCTTTAAATAAGAGAACTATCAGCACTCAGTCTAATTATTTTGTAAGTTGACCAGCTGCTAAAAGCAATAATCGCCAGCCCTGGATCTGGCTATTTTTTAGATTGTTGGTTGCTATCAGCAATAAGCGCCAGCCCTGGATATGGCTATTTTTTAGATTGTCGGTTGCTAGAAGCAATAAGTGCCAGCCCTGGGTTTGGCTATTTTTTAGATTGTTGGCTGCTAGAAGCAATACGTGCCAGCCCTGGATCTAGCGATTTTTTAGATTGTCGCCTGCTAGAAGCAACAAGCGCCATCAATAGATCTAGCTATTTTTTAGATTGTTGGCTGCTAGAAGTGTAGTGTACCAGAGTAAAGGGTACATTACGAAAATGTATAAATTTAGTAAAGTTATGGTAATTAATAGGTTAATCCCATTTATAGATAAATAGTGACCCCTAGTGGGAGTGTTTGGTATTTTCTCAGCATAAAGAAATTAATATTCATAAAATTATGTATCCCAGGAGGAGCCCAAGAGGCAAGGTAATAAAGCCTCCTGCTTTAGGGAGTTTAGAGTAGCGTGCTGAGGATCTGAAAGCAACTAACATGTAGTACCAATAGTAAGAGCACCCTTTGGGTGCTGGGCCCTCAAGACTGAGGTAGCCATATTTTTTGAAAACTTTGGAAAATAATTGCAAACCTTTTGTGCTTATGGAATTTCTGTATGATGAACATGGATTTTGCTGCATATGTATGCTGAAACTGAACTTGTGATTTTTGGATTTTTTCCATTTTTGTAAATAAAAGTTTGAAGCTGTATAGGAAAGCAACTTTTGGACTTCTGTCCGATTTACTCTGAGAGATGGGACACTGCTGAGCCCCAAAGACATTTATAACATCTAATCATCCAAACCTTTATTTTTACTTTTACCTTTTTATTTTATTTTTTGTTTGTCTCTGGCCACATGGTTACTGGAGCTATCAGGGAGGCCTGTGACAGGATTTAACCCTGAGGTTGCTAGCCCAGTCTTCATGTCCCTGGTCAAGACAGAAGCAATAAGTGCCAGCCCTGGATCTAGCTATTTGATTAGATTGTCAGCTGCTAGAAGCAATAAGCACCAAGAGTGGATCTAGCTATTGTTTAGATTGTTGGCTGCTAGAAGCAATAAGAGCCAGCCCTGGATCTAGCTATTGTTTAGACTTTTTGCTGCTAGAAGCAATGCTTGTTGGTGTTCAGTTTAGCTATTTTTTGGTTTACCAGCAGCTATAAGCAACATTTGACCATACCCCAGACACAAAAAATAAACAAACATTATTAGTGCTCATTTCAGCTTGTATAATAAATGATACAACAAATGAATAGTTTTAGTACTTTATCTTACCCAAAACATGTAAACTCACATGTCCCATTAATGCAGTTTATATTATTTTAGGCTTTTACTAACCACCTATACAGTTTGCAATGCTACTGAAATCATTAAAGTCATGCTCACTTACCCATCCAGAAGGAACCTGCAAAATTCAAGGTTGGAATTTAAACCACACCCAGGCAGCACTAATTTAAATTACATCTGAATGCTGAGCTGAAAACATACTATCCATTATTTGCTATGGGATAGTTTACACTGGACACTTTTTTGCCTTAAACTAAGACTGAAAGGCAGAGTTAATAATTACTAGTTCTGTTCACAACAGTGGAATTAATAAAGCGATACTGTTAAAGGCCCTTCATTATATACAGATTTGCTGTAGAACAGTATAACTGACGCTGACTAAAAATCCAGCTGTTTCTGCAGGTTCAGTTGTATCAGCTAAGTGTTAAAAGTTAAAAGTGTTCACCAATTATTCCTATGATCCAATTTAGTTAAAGGAGCCACACCTAAAGCAAACACTAATTTCCATATGCTATTAGTCACATTGCCTATTGTACACTACCTAGTAGCACATTAGTTACACTTGCCCATTGCCCTCAATGTCTATTAAAATGGTTGCTATCCACTATATTCATTCACCAAGTTATTGTGCATGGTCCCCACATGACTAGGGGAAGGAGCCTGGACAGAATACTGCCTGACTACCATACATAACAGACCCCTGATACAGCAAACCAGATTTATCCAGATTTCCACTGTTAACTACAACTAGGATATTCTAATTTGTTGAGTGGATTTATCTACAACCGACTACACACATTAAAATGCTTTTTCACTCTTGTAATGTGATATCAATTGGATCTTCAGTAACTGAATTTATTTATACCTCAGGTTTTTTCTAAGTGTAAATACATAAATGTTTTTGCTGTTGGATGATCCCCTGAAACTGTTCTGCATTCACCGGAGGATACTTGGAAATACCTACACCCATAATTTCTAACCACTTAATGTTATGTTATAAAGCATCTTCTGTTCTTCTTTATATTTCTTTGAGTATTTCATTGCATATTTTACATAGCAATATGCACCCTGAAGCTTGTTGTAAAAACAGATATGCACAGGGTTTCCTATTTTTCTTGTTTCCTGGTTTTAGAAGATAAGGAAATCAAGAAAAGATTCAATATACTAAATGAACATTAGAAAGGGAGGCACTGAGCGATGCCTAATGCATTAAAGTGATCCATTTAAGATTTTTCCAACACTAAAGTTTTTGCACTACCTTCAAAAATGGTCTGGATTAATGTTATTTTATCCCATCAGATGAATCATTATATGATCAGCAAAGCTAGCTATAAAAGTGCCATGTTTCCCTGTAGACTGTTTTAGCCATGCTGAGCATGCAATTTAAGGAGAAAAAAAAAAAAAAGACAACCTTTTTCAAGAAATTTCACTTATCTTAATTATTTTTGCTCTTTACTAATTTTTTTTTATATATTTAAACATTTTTACACACTAAAAGAAGATTAAAATATATCCCAAAACTATACAGAGTAGTTATTTTTGACAAATAATTTGATCTGTAAATAACTGTATTGCTTTAGTTTGTGTTGCTGATGGCAGTGCTGGATTTCCCTGTAGACACTAAAGGATCATGCCTATAGGTGGGCAGCTCATTCGGAAGTGGACCTCTCTACAAGATAAGGGTATAGGCATAAGGGATCAGGGGAATACATTTTAATTTAGAAGTATTTTAAATATTCAAATATTTAACCTTACATTTGTAATTCCACTTATTAGTGAAAATAGTAGATCATTAATCATTCAGATAAAGCCCTTTAGTTCTCTAAATGATTTAGGGGGTCATTCCGGTAGCTCCGAATTTTCCATCCCGAATTCACTTATGGCGAAGTCCCATGATAAAGTGGCGACTGCGACAATTTTTTTGTCGCGGTCGCGATTTTATAATGGAAGAATTGTCGCGGTCACGACTTTATAATGGGAGTTCGCTATCAGTGAATTCGGGAAAGAAAATTCGGAGCTACCGGAATGACCCTCTTAGTCTGTGATTATTTGTGCAAAGGGCCATGGCCAGTAAACTGGTGTAGCCTATGGCACCAAGGATGGCTATAAGCTTATGAAATATTAATCCACCACTGGCTGACAGTTTCTCCATATTTTGATACATTTTTTTTAAATTATTAAAAAAGTTGCTAGTGTAAAATAACTTTAGCCAGGTCTGGGATACAAATTTCAGCAACATTTGTAATGAATTATACAAAATTATAATGGTATTTTTAAAAACATTTTTTTTTTAAATGAAACTCTATTCTGGCAAAATAAACTTATTTAGAAATATGGGCGTAAATGTTGTTTGAAAATTTGTATACAACTAGACTATACAGAATTATTTTTAAATGATTATGAAAATAACCTATGATTTATCAGTGCCATGAAGAAGACCAGAATGCTAGAAGGTCCTATGTATGGGTCTCTAGTATGGAAAAGAGGTTGTGCTTATAAAAACACAAAACTACAAAAAGAATTAATTAAACATGTAACTGGCTCTTACTTTAGTCTTATTATAAATAAGAAAGTACTGTAGCATTAAGTGGTAATTAATACAACTGAAACTAATTTTATGCTTAAAATATCCATTTTAAGAGTACACAAACAAGGAAAGTTACTACTACTTAGACTGTACAGGTACCAAGCCAAAGGGATCAAATTTTTTGGTGTAACACAAATAGCAAGTAACTAATATCAATTCATATGTTTGAAAACTGAGTCATTTACAGTCTCTTTGCTATTTGGATTGTCACTGCTTAAAAGGGGTTTTCACCTTGCCCCCTGAAATGTTTGCTGTTTACCTCAGTAAAAGATTCAGAGGGGTTCCCCTGCAAAATTGGTGGGCAGTAATCCATTTGCTTTTGCATCTGGACAAAAGAAGGACCATGTCTTTAGCTGAACAAAGAAGAACACACATTACATCAAAAGCTTAAATGTATCATAAGAATATATCTACTGGCTGACCATTAGTAATGTAGTAATCTTCACCTGATGAAGATGGAATATGCTTCAGAAGCTTGTTTTAAACAATGAACTGTTAGTCCAAATAAAGTATCATATAATACCACAGTACTCTTTCTAACCATTTCTAAGCAACATAATAGCACCATGCCATTTCAAGTTCACAACATTTCTAATATACATTATCAATCCCAAAACATTTTATTGCATCTGGTATACCAAAAACTTGTATAAATGCAGATAAACACTGTGGATGGCCTTGAGCACATGATAATAACAGAGGAAGGTATCTGGAGGCCACCACTGGTTAAATGAGAGGTCCTTCAAAACCAGAATGGAATCAGTATATGATGTTAATGTTTGCACAAAAGAGCACAAATAAAATTTAGCCCTAATTTAATGAGAAATATTTTTTTTGTCAAGCAAACACTATGTGTACAAAGTATTTTGGAGGGGAAGTACCTAATACATTTCTAAGACCAATGTGAATGAATAAAAACAATGCTTATTTTAATATTTACAAAAGCGACAAAACATTCTGAGAACCACTAAAGCACTTTTCTTCTTTTTTTTGGTTGTGCAAAGGATTCTGGTCTTTGTTCTCCTTAATATATACATTAGCATGTTGTTTATTTTGCTTCAATAGCTTGCACTTAGCTGCCGAAATAATTAATCATATCTGTCACAAGCACGTCTGTAAGCTTTAAGCAAACGTATATTCAGAAGAGGTCTTATTTTTGAAATGAAAGCAAGATTGCAGGCTTGTTTTACAAAGTAAGCTATTTCTTTTATATAGATATTGTACAAGTTCCCATTAACTGTCATTTAAATGTTGTCAATCAAAGCCGTTTGCATCTGGCACTGGTGCCACATGAAATTTATTTATTGAAACTTTCAGTCACACATGAAAAGTTTTGCAGATGGTGCCCTCTTGTCTGTTTATTTCATTTTTTTTTTAACTAAAACTCTAGCATTTGGTCTCATTACTCTTAGCGCAGTTCTCACAATTCTGCTTTTTTTTAAAAATAGATCTAATCAATGGCATGTTAAACAAGTGGGGATCTTTTATGCATTCTATGTTAGGACAAGCCTAGCACCACTGTAGATCACTAGAATAAACAACTCTGGCTGATTCAATTACAATGGCTTGGCTTGGTTTTTATCTGCTAGTGACATCATTTCAATCAAAATGTAAAATAATACAATCCAATAGATGCAAGAGAGAGAGATAGGACACAGACTGCTGCACTTAGTCATTTAATCAAAAATAAAAAAAAAGAAAGAAGAAACGCTCTGTGACAGGCAAAGATTCGTATTTCCAAAACTCTATTACCTTGTATAATGGTATTCAAAAGATCTGAATGCAGAAAATTGTCTATTACTTTTTATTAGTGAGTGCTGTGTAAGTTACAGATATACCTTTTTTTTTTTTTT
>JAKJJM010095474.1:0-12197 GCA_021901965.1 Pipa carvalhoi
GCGATTTTATAATGGAAGAATTGTCGCGGTCGCGACTTTATAATGGGAGTTCGCTATAAGTGAATTCGGGACGGAAAATTCGGAGCTACCAGAATGACCCCCTTAGTGTGAGCATAACATATCACATATATAACGCTTATAGAAAGATCGTGCTTGCTTTACTTAACAAAAGCTTTTAAATAAAGCATCCCTAAGAAATGTAAATAAATACTACTACTAATAATAATAATACTATTTTTAAAGATATTTTGGGGGGGATATTTATCAGTGTCTACATTGGTAACACACCATTAGAACTTAGTGGTACCTATTCACTATCCCTTTTTTTTATCACTGTACTTATATTTTTGGCATTTTCACCGTCTTCATTTTCAGTGGCCAGGGCTCGAAACTGTTTTTACACACAGATAGTGTAGAGTTAGAATCACTGAGCAATAGTGCACACCAGTGAGAATTAGGGTAGAGTGGCAGCTGATACCCCTGCAAAGCATGAGAAGTTACTAATTCCTAGGGGAATAGAGGTGGAGATTCACATTCCTCAGAGTGAAAGTGTTGGGAACTACTCAGGAGGACCCTGTTGTGTAAAACTGATTGATTAGATTGTTCAATTCTACAGTTCTACTGTTCTATAATGTAAAGGTGTGGCAGACACTTCATGATTAGGATATTGTATAATGTAACAATAGTAAGAGGAAAACACTTCTGACCCAATCTAATAAATATATATATATATATATATATATATATATATATATATATATATATATATAAGAATAATTTTATTACACCATTATTGGATATGGCAAAATGGTAATTAGATTAGCTGCTGACAGCCCAATAAGATGTAAGGAATCAACCTGTAATTGCTGGCTCAAAACTGTGGTCAAAGTGGGTATTGGTAAAGCCGACTGAATTCCCAGGCAGTAAAGTCAAACTCGTACCTGGGAAATTTATTATTCAGCTGACCCAGAGATCTATATAATATAAGCCATTGGAGTAAAAGGACAAAGTGACTTTGTGTGCCCTATTGCAAAAGTAGAATTAAATGACACCGTTAATCCTCTTGGCCTTTGGTAAGTGCTTCTTTTCTGTCTGTAAGTGTGTTTATGTGCATGTGGTAGGGTCATCTGTTTGTGGGCGCCCGTTTCTAATGCACGATCCAGTTGTGATGGCACTAAGCATAGCACTTTTCTCTCTCTGAGTTTTCTGTTCCTTTTCACTTCCTGTTAGTTATGTGTTCTGGAAAAAAAACATATTTACTTGCCATAGGTTGTGATTTCCACATTGTCTGGTGTTACCTTAACTACTTGTTCCTCAACACACTAAACAAAATCAAGAAGGAAAAGCATGGCTGGCAGTGCCAGGGCAAAGTACCTTGTTGCGGAGGAGATTGCATTAACTGCTTTGCTGCATATCTTCACCTGACTGCATTGTATTTTATTCAATAATGGGAGTCTTCTCCTTATGCACTTTGTACCACGTAGTGGAAAACTGTTGGTAATTAAGATTTTATTAAACACTATTTTAACCGTGTATATTAATATTAATCATGTATTTGATATTGCTAATCACATTGTATATTGTACAACTGGTAATGAATGTGTTAAATCTAACATTTTTATATTGCACAATTGGTAACTACGGGTTTAAATTATGTCCCCTCCTAATGAAGGGGTGGAGTTTACGGATATATAAGTCACTCTGGATTGATGCTTTGTACACTTGAGGAAGGGGGTAACTGAAGTCCCCTGAAATGTTGTGTTTTTGCACTTTGCATGCCTCAATAAATGGGCTTATGCCCCTAAGTTTACCAATTGTGTGTCCTGTACATTTTCTTATAATTGTGGGTTCCACTGGACCTTAGTGAGGACTTCTGCAAAAGAATTTACCTGAAGGTTCCTGCAAAACATCAGTTTCACCTGACTGTAAACAGGATACAGACACAGGACAAACAAGAAGGATTTTCATTGGATGGTCACTGACCTTAGGAAGCCTACAGTGTGTAGAGTAGGAACAAGATGGACACGATGCAGGGTTTTTAGGTTTTTATTGAAAACTCTTACAAAACAGAAGTTCAAGTAACTTAAGGCAACAAGCTGCCCGACTTTACAAAATTACAAAAGTAAATGTTAAAAGGCCCCCCAGTCCGTTGGCCAAATTGTTGTTAACTGTGATGTGAAATTGAAAAGTCTGAGTGTTGTTTTGAGTTGATTCACAGTTCTTGAAAATACAGTTGTTATGGAGATGAGTTCCACATTTTCTGTACAAGTGCAATGATTGGCAAAGTCCGAGTAATGATAAGACTGGAAAGCATAATTGATGGACACGGTGGAGGAAGAGCCTCCCTCGCCCAGCTTACTAAGCTGCATTTAGAGAAAGTGCCTTTGTGACAAGCATTGTGAGAAAGATGTACTGTGGTAATGCACCGGGAGCTGTTTTAATATTGTATTATTTTTTGATAATAAAAAAGACCAGCAATTTGAACTTTTCCTTTAATTGTGTGGGTGCGCTCTCTACTGTGATATCTTTACTTTCATCAGTAATCTCCTATGATATAAATTGGTATAGTATGGGACAGGAATAGAAAATGAATTCTGCAAAACTCAAGCCTCCATAGGAAGGCAGATGGGGAGACAAGACCTAGAAAAATGAACATCATGCAAACTGCCTGCATTCAGTGCAGCCACACGCCTCCCAGCCAGCCGGCAGCTCTAACTAATTAGCACACGTGATGGGAACTGGAACATTGGCAGCAAACAATGGTAGCGTGGGAACTGAGTGTAAACTGCAATTACAAAAACCCCCTTACAGAAAATAAATAAACAAATAAATAACACAGGCCATCAGCAAGAGAGCTAGCAGCATGAGAAAGTAGCCTCTGGTGGAATGCGGCCTTGTCTTCTAAACCAAGCACAAGCATCTCCTTTTATCCTTACATTCAAGTGCCTGGGATACCTCCTTCTTTCCTGCTGAAGCACAGAGACTCAGTGGAAGGCGGTGGGATGTGTTTTAGAAATCTTAGCACTTGCCAGGTCATTGGGGAGGTCAGTTTACTTTTGTGGAGGAGACAGTGAAGAGGAAAATAAAAGGGGGCAATGAAATATCCTGCCTGCGACAGCTTACAAGCACATGGTCCCATGCTGTCAGCTCCATAGGCTGAAAGTAATATTTGCAGCTTGTTGTCTGGTTGCCAAGCTGAAAAGATTGGTGGGCATTACTTATGTGAAACGATTTTATGCTCTTCACTTCCAAGCCCCTGTTGTGACTGAGCATAATAGGGCTATTGTGTGGGATGTTTTCTTGCAACTTGATCAGCATCTAACCAGAGTCACTTCAGTGCAGGTAAAGTATTGCAAACTAAACTTCCCCGCAGCTGAATTTTTACTCAAAGGGGTATATATATACCTGATATATAAAGCAGGGTTACAATGTCCATCTAAATGTTCCCTCAAATATTTATTGGTGTGCAGATAAGTAAAAAAAAAACTTCCTGTTATGAGAAAGGGTGTAATGCCTATATGTAAAAGTGCATATTACAAGGATGAGTCTGACATACAGGGTAACCTTCAGAAATGTGTGCAAAATTCCACTGGTGCTGTATCCCATAGCAACCAATCAGACACTTGGTTATGTAATTTTACCTGCAATGAATTGATAAGCTGACTTTGGATTGGTTGCCATGGGTTATATTAGGGGTCCCCAAACTATGGCCCGCGGGCCACATCAGGCCCCCTGTGGCCATTTACCCGGCCCTTGTCGCACTTACGGTGTGCATAGGGACTGTCAGTTTTTTTTATAGTTCGGCCCTCCAGCGGTCTGAGGGACAGTGAACTGGCCCCTGTGTAAAAAGTTTGGGGACCCCTGGGTTATAATATCAGGGTGCACCTATGTTTTTAAATTCATCCTCTAAGACCAATAAAATATACCTTATTTAAAAGCATATTTATTTCAAACAATTTAATTAATTGCGCTTTAAAACACACGGGCACGTGTTATTTTGCACAAACATCCTAATTTTCAGTTTATTCATATGTATTAGTAGGTAGGGACTGCCATACCACTTCTGTAAATTAAACAGTTTTATCCGTTTTTGCTCTTAACATGGTCATTGTTATTCCATTCCAATAAACATAGTGGAGTTATTCTCTAAAGTGAGAATTTGACTGTTGAATTCTCAATCAGCGGATTCCCATAGCAAATCTGCGACTGCGACAATTCTTCCATTAGAATGTTGCGACCGTGACAATTCTTAAAGTTATGGCTTTTACATTTCCTTTGTAAAGTTGCGACAATATTCTCATTATAAAGCTGCGACTGTGACAGTAACAGTCTATTGCGACTATCTTTAGCTGGCAAATTCGCACCTTTACATGACAATTTGGACTTTAGAGAAGAACCCCCTTCGGAAGCAGAAGATGTATTTGTTATACTGTGATGTGATCAGCCCAAGGCACTGTCCTCCCTATCACATAACTGGGTGGAACCTTCTGCATACCTTGTCCCGCTATATAAACATTATACCCACATACTCCTCCAACAAGAAAAGTAGGGATAACCAAATAGGGTGAAGGCAGAGACTGTGTAGGGCAGCGGTTCTCAACCTTTTGTTGACCGTGACCCCCGCGGTGACATCATCGCAGGGGGTGTGCCGCGTCACGTGATGACGTTCGGCCACAACGTCATCACGCAATGGAGCTCAGCAGCGGTTTGCGACCCCTGTCAGATGGTCGTTTGACCCCCAAAGGGGTCACAACCCACAGGTTGAGAACCGCTGGTGTAGGGCAAACTGTATACTTGTAAGCAAATAATTAAAGGGGGAAGAAAGTAAAAAAATTATTTTTGATATTCCATTATTGAAACAATAATAATTTCTAATATATGATATATTGGCTTTGTTTTGTTCTTCTCATTGCCCTGGTATTTCCTGCATTATTGTTATCCTGCTATTTTCTGTCTGTTTAGAAACATCCACCTAGGGCAGCGTTTTTGTATCATTTAAAGATTATTAATGATAATTACTCTGTTGCATATTACTTTGTGGAATTAAAACCAACAGTTTTCAAGAAAATGCTATAAACTGTATCCTATAAAAAGTACAATGTTTCCATAGTCCAGGGCTAAGGAGGTGTAAGGAGCAAAAACCAGAAGCTCCTTGTTAAAAGAGAGGGAAACTCAACAGCACACATCTCAAGAAACTTACATCACAGAGATGAAGTTTTTTGTATATTTAAACATTTATAGAAAGCCCTACAAATCCATGCGTTGGCATCCCTAGTAAGGGCGAAATTTATTAAAATCGAAAATGCCATTTTCAATAGAAATAATTCGAAAATGGCATTTTCGATTTCGAAAATCCGGATTTCCATTGGCTTAGCCAATCAGGAGCCACTGATGGATGACGTCAGCAGCGGCAAATTCAACTGGCTGAGCGCTGCTATTTGAATTTACCGCCGCTGATGTTATCTGTGATGTCAGTGGCTTCTGATTGGCTAAGCCAAACCAGGAAGCGCTGGGGAGAGATGAGTCTCCCCAGCGGCTGCCGCATTGAGCAGCTAGATGTAGCGAGCGGTGCACGCATGGAAGCACCGCTCATTACATTTACTAGACAGAATAAAAATTCGGATTTCTGAATTTCCAAATCGAAAATGCCATTTTCGAATTATTTATATTGAAAATGGCATTTTCGATTTTAATAAATTTCGCCCTAAGGGTGAAATTTACTAAAGTCGGAAATGATTTTTTAGACTTTTTTGCCCATTTTTGGCTGAAAAATGGGTGAATAGGTCGAAAAGTATGTTTTTGACCTTTTTACCCCATTTTTTGCCCAAAAATCAGGCAAAAGAAGGGTGAAAAACAGGCAGAAAGACCGAAAACATACTTTTTGACCCGTTTGCCCATTTTTTGATTAAAAAACGGGCAAAAAAGTAAAAAAAAATCATTTCCAAGTTTAGTAAATTTCACCCTAAGACTATGGTCAAAATTTACTAAAGTCAAAAACTATTTTTTTCTACTTTTTTGCCTGTTTTTCTCCACAAAAACAGGCAAAAAACATGCGAAAAGGTGGGTGAAAAGGTCAAAAATGTTCAACTTTAGTAAATTTCGCCCTATAATCAATAAATTGCATTACAGTTCTTGCCTAAAAGAAGATGTCAAAACATGGCAAATTCCCTTGCTAAATATGCCCCTTAAATTTAGTAAGTGCCTTATATACACCCTACAACCAAATAAGCCTTTCTATTAAGGGTAAACCTAAGCCTGAGATAGATCTAGGCTATAAATCATGTACCTTATGCAAAAGGTTTATTGGACTAGCTTAAAATGTGCTCCACCCCACCAACAGTTTTTCAACATGTAATTTTCACTGTTAAATAAATTATTTTTGCAATACATATTAAATACTTTTTTCCATTGGTTTTTGCATTATAGCTATTTTCTTACAAAAGCCCCTCCTCTCTAATCTAGTTCCTCTTCAGCGGATCAGCATGGAGTTTTATACAACTGACTTGATCCCCAGGCCTGAGAATTTAAAAATAAAAATCAGAAAAGAAGCAAGAGTGCAGAAGCTCTACAAGAATGCACAACTGAAGGATTCTGATTGGTTACTCAGAATTCTGAATGGTTTCATTTAAATCTGACATAAGATTCCAAACTTGAACTGCTAAAGAAGAAATAGGTGAGAGAAAGAAGAAACTTCTAAAAGAAAGTGCTTATAAACTGAAAATAGATGGGAATAATAAAATATATAGCAAAAGAATTTATTTACCAGGGACAAATAACTAAATATGTATGTATAATTTTATTTATAAAGCGCCACAAATTTACGCAGTGCTGTACAATTTAACTAAGTGGCTAGACTGTTCATTTAATGGATTAGTCTTTAACTCTGAGCTGAACGCTGGTCCACTTTAGAGTACTGTATATGTTTGGTTACTGTATAAATGGAAATATCCCTTTTCCGTTATATATCTGTGACTGTTAAATATTACCCTTCTAAGATGTTAGTTAGCAAAGACAACAGTCCTGTCTGGACCATATGTTTTGATGAATTTTAATAATGAATAATATACATTTGTTTGTTCAACCGATAAGGAGAGACACTTTCCAAAACCAGGAAATATAATGCGCTTGCTTTGCCTAAAATAAATATACAGTTTATTCAATTGGATTCGCATTCAAAAAAATACTTTAATTTTAAGGTTATTAAAATTCTGTGCTTACATTAGGGTTGATTTGACTGCTTCTTCTTTTACAACATGGCAGTCTATTTCACTTCAGGATAATGAGATCTGGGGGAAATTTACTAAGGACCATATCAACCAAGTCAATTCGTTCCACACTGTTTCACTGTCAGTTTTTATTTCCCTGCACTTTATAATTCCCCTGATTTATAAAAGATTGATAACAAAACTTCCCAACAGAAATAAATTGTTAGATAAATAACGATCAGTTGAAAGTGGCACACTTTGCAGTGTTTTTATATTAGGGTTATCTCCCATTAAAACTCAATATTAACATTCTGTTTCAATGGGAAATCTTTTTCGATTGTGGTTAAGTGACCGAAACAACTCCATGGGGAATAATGGGTTTTCGCCGTCCTGAAGCAGGTTAACACTTTTGTCTTTGAACAGCTTTGTAAATAGGTGAAAACAGTGATGTCCTTTAAAATAGGCTGTTTCTCCTGAATTAACTAGTCAAAAAACTTTTCAACTTTAGTAGATATCCTCCCCCCGCTGTCAATCACCACAGCAAAAAGTTTTCGCCACAGAGCCTGCCACAGGCTATGGTACAACCTAATATAACCAGTTTTCAGCTGTACTGCCTGGTGATATTATTGATACTGTGATTTACATAAGAGATTTGTACAAAATGTAATAACTTAAATGACAATTTTATGAAGACTCCATATTTATTTTCACAAACAAAAACAATACACCGATCTTTATCTTGTATTTGTGAGGACAGGGAAATTAAGACCTAGAGACCGTTATGTGCTAAATAAAGGCGAGCGTGTTCTTGCCTTCGCTTCTGTAACGTTTTGACAAGGTGCTGACTGAGGCATTTTCTGTACTTGGAAAAGAATGAGTGACCTGGTGCTTTCTATTGAGTGATCGCTTCAGTGATCATTAGAGGTAGATAGTGATGGGGAATTGTGTTTTATAATAATAAGACAGCAGGGTGTACAGGCTGGCTAGGGAAGAATGCAGGAAGTATTATTAGCAAAACACCAATTTAGAAAAAAACAACTACACGAGCATTTCAGTCTGCAACCATTACAGCATGGAGCTGATTTTTCCATGACCCTAATCTGAGTAAACAGTGGTTTTAATTCATCAGGAAATTTACAAAATCTTTCAGGTTTCTCATGTTTGAGTTTTGTTTACTTTGTCTTTTTTCAACAATTTAAAAAAAAAAAGGAGTATGTTCTGTTTTGTGATGTCAATTTTAGCCTTTCGTCTAGTTTCATCGCAAGTTGCAAATGAAAAGTCGTGTCGACAAAATGAACACAGTTCAAGAATTCGGCAGACAAAGGGGGTCATTCCGGTAGCTCCGAATTTTTTGTCCCAAATTCACTTATAGCAAACTCCCATTATAAAGTCACGACTGCGACTAAAGAATAGTCGCGGTCACGATTTTATAATGGCAGAATTGTCGCGACTTTATAATGGGAGTTCGCTATAAGTGAATTCGGGACAGAAAATTCGGAGCTACCGGAAAGACCCCCTAAGTTGTGAAGCAAACAGCAAAAAACAGTGAAATACTTTTTGAGAAATTCCACATTTTAGAAATAATTCCCAGTTATAAATGTGATTAAACCGTCATCGTGATTTGGAGTCTAAACCAGCAAGATACCATGATTTCTATGAAAAAAGGAGAGCAGTTGTCAGTTCTCTAAATGTTTGTCTGTTTCCTAGAATTTACTGATAAAAATACAATGTACAGTCACTTCCTTTCACATAATGAAAACCAGTACGGAACCATTTTTGTCTCAGTTCAGTGTAAAACCTTAAGCTATGACATGCAAGCACTGGGCAGATAAATGAATGGGTTCATTAAAAAAAAAACTAGATTGTATACTGATTCGGATGCAAAAAAAACTCAATTTTGAAATACCTTTTATGAAATTCCCATAAAAGTCAGTTTGCAAATTTTTCAGATGCGAATTTAAATCTGAGATATTGCGAAAATTAACCACTAAACTCCCCACTGAATAGGAACTCACAGAAGCATCCTCAGGGCTTAGGGGGTCATTCCGGTAGGTCTGAATTTTCCATCCCGAATTAACTTATAGCGAACTCCCATTATAAAGTCGCGACCGCAACAATTCTGCCATTATAAAATCGCAACCGCAACAATTTTTTTAGTACCAGTCGCGACTTTATAATGGGAGTTCGCTATAAGTGAATTCGGGATGGAAAATTCGGACCTACTGGAATGACCCCCTCAGTCATCAAAGTGAGAATTTGACTGTTGTGAGTGAATTCTCAGCACTGCGGGTCACTATTCACTAAGCAGTGGATTCCTATAGTGAAGATGTGAACGGTGTTAGGTACAGTTTATTGTGTAGTGCGGTGTAGTCAGTCAAACAGTAGGAGCTTTTCCATCAACCTCCTAATATACCACTTTAATTTGGCAAAATCACAGTACACAGTATGCATGCAAAATTCACTACTGCCACAGACTCTGATGCTGGATGAATAGCCTAATTACCTGTGCATGTACATGCCAAGTAATGCAAAGAGCCTGATAGTCTGCGATTGTTGTTAGCGTCCAAATTGGTCGCAAATTCGCCACATTGCAAAGTCTGATGATTATGTGAAGATCAGAAAGTGGTCAATGGATGCAAATTCTGACCTTTAACATGAGTGTTCAAACTCTCATGAATAAGCCACAAAATGCTAACCAGAGCTCTAATGGAAACCAGCCTTGTTTTATTCTTAATCTTCAGTTAGTATATCGGCTATTGTGCTGTCCTGAGTAAATAAATATATAGAAACGCACATGCAATAAATGAGTTACCCAAAGGTAAAATGTTAAATTCACAAAAGTCACGTACAAAAGCGCATATTTGTGTCTCCTGTGGTCTGTACAGTCAATTGCAAAGGCTTTTCCACAGAAGTACGAACCTTACAGAATCTGGCCCTCAGACTTTACAGAATGTTTCCCTCAGTGATGGTTATTTTACTTTTGTGTGACAATCTAGTGGTGTGAAAAAACATTTCCCCTCTTTCCAATTCCTGTTACAGATTTGTCTCAATGAATGTTTTATGATCTTTACACAAAATGTAATATATGACAAAAGCTACCTGAGTAAGCACATAATACAGCCACTGAATTTTGCATTTATTTAGCCAGGTTACATAAAGATTTTTACATCCCTCTTTGTAGCTAGATCTTTCTCTTGTTGTCTGGGTTGTCTTCAATGGACCTCCCCTCTTGCTCTGGACCAGAGGCCCTTGAATGTCCAGTTTATAAGTATTTGCAAGTAGAATATGTGCACAAGAGGAATGAGCTAGAAATAGTAGTCTGGCTTAATAGTCTTCTGCACATGCACCAGGACTGGCAAGTGAACCATCACTTCTATCACTAAAAGAAGGCTCAGTTGTAGGTAACAGAGAATAATGTGGGCAGTAACAGGCGTTAATAATAGTTACAGAATGGAATGAGGAATTACACTATGAAACTTCTAAATACTCTTATGCAATTTAAACATGTGTCTTTCATATATATATATATATTTTTTGTTCTAACAGAAGGAAGTGGCTTAAGCAGAAATACTGGATATTGCAAAATGTCTTTCAATTCTTATGGGGTATCTGAATCAGGCTACTAGTAGGCTAGAGGACTTCAGCAAGCATTCTGCACAATGACTCACAACCCCTTAATAAGGAGTAGGTGTAAGCAACACTCAGTGATCAGACCAACAAACAGAAACACCTCCTCAGCAAACTGGCTGCTTTATTTAACCGGTTGGCTCTATGCTGCCCCCTGCCTGTGAGATTATGGCATGACAGGAGACTGTAGTACAGTGTAGGCAGGAGCCTTTCTCTCTGTATAAACGCTTGCTAATGTATTAATGCTTGTGCAGGGTGCATGGGTGGCACACTCGCATTTATAACGAGGCGTCCTGCAGCAGATATATATATATACACATTGGCAGCCATGTTATTCAGCATTCCAGCACAGAGTCAATCAATAGACTTTGCATGTGGTAGAGCTATGGGAAGCTGCTCTGTATCCCAGACTGGTGCCAGCCCCCAGACAAGTGTGTTTGCGCTCTCCTGCCCCGCTGTCTCCCCATGCTTTCCCTGGGGATGCCTCCCTAAGCTAGGGCGCAGTGCCCAGACTCCTTCCTCCTCCACCCCCCCTGCCCCTCTGCTTGGATTACATTTCAGGCTCACACCATGAGCCACAGACCGCCCGCCACTCCGACCAATCGCTGCATTCACTCCAACCCAGTGTACACAGCGCCGGCCGCGGGCTGTCACCGCCAGAGCCAGTAACTTTCCCACGGCTCGCGCGTGTGCTTACAGGCGGCGCTGCAGACTTCAGCTTGGCTTCTCGCCCGCCCAATCAGAATCACCCGCGGGGAAGTGGGCGGGGCATCTCCCATGCTCTCTTGTCAATCGCTAAGGAGTCTTTTTAGCACTGGGAAAGCAGAACAGGTTCGTAGGCGCCTCTGTCTGGTGTGACGTCACAGAGGGGAGGAGGCGGCGGGGAGCGGCGAGGAGTATGACTGGCTACAAGGAGATCATTGTGTTCCACAAGTAGGCGCCAGGAGAACCGTGGGAAAGGGATGGCTCGCTTTTAACCAGAGGGAGAGCTGTAGGAGGGTGTACAGTGTGAGCAGCCAGTCGCGGAGACACAAGTCTGGAAGAGCAGTGCTACCCTGCTGCAGTCTACCGGTGCAGTCATGAAGCGGACGCACGAATACAGCTCCTCAGAGAGCGAGTTAGATGAGAACATTGAGGTGGAGAAGGAGAGCGCAGACGAGAATGGGTAATGCTTATTATACTTAATAATAATTCACAGACATATAATAAACATATAATAACTCATAGACATATAATAGACATATAATAACTCATAGACATATAATAACTCATACATATAATTCATAGACATGTAATAACTCATACATATAATTCATAGACATGTAATAACTCATACATATAATTCATAGACATGTAATAACTCAT
>JAKJJM010095506.1:0-10019 GCA_021901965.1 Pipa carvalhoi
ATTCATTTTATGGACTTTTTATTTTGGACTTAAAGCTATTTATTGTCACTGTTTGATATCCACACGAGCGCTGCTTTCTTTGTTTTGTGTTTTGTTGTATTTAGACACCACCCATAGTCAATGATTCAATTATATGCTTTGCATACATGTATATGTGTAAATTTGCATATAATTTTAATTGTATTAGAAATTGACAATGAATCTTCATAATCTGCCTCTGCATTGTATTCTCTGTTTACTAACTTGAATGCTAAGTGTTGTACTATTCTGTTGCATCAACAGTGTATAGTTCTTGCATTATATCCACCACCATCAACCCTTTCTCTGATTGAAAAAAGGTAGAATTTAGGGATTTATTGTAGGCCACAGCTAATCAAGTAAACAGTATATGAAATCCAAGGAACACTTTTCTTTTAGGTGTACCACTCTGAAAATGATTTATGATACTTGAATTGATGCTGATTCCTTCCTGAAACCTCAGTTACTGTTAAACCCTTAGGTCCCTAAAGAGACTGGGAAGGATTCTAGATTTATATTGATTTGGGAAAATCCAAATATAACTACATGATTTTTAAGGGAAATATAATTGAAATGTGATGTTTGTAATGGAAGATGTTTATATGTTTGTAAACAGATTATATTCAGGACAGGAGAACACCATTAGTAATAATCTATTTCAGATCTTGACAAACTAAGTTGATGATGATTTATCCATTCAATCGAGGCTGACTTTTGGTCATTTTATGGACCGTCGTTCTCCACACTTTCCTATCTTTTGATTGCTTCTTTCAGTTCTTTCATGTGCATATTCGTGTCAGCCTTGATTGTGTCCATCCAGTGTGTTCTTTGGCATCCTCTGTTTCTTGTCAACTGGCTACGCTGAGCATTAATGTTTTTTCTAGAGAATTAGCTCGCATGATGTGTCCAAAAAAAAAAAACAAGTAAGTTATTTGTTTTTAAGATGAAGCAAGAAATGATAAGTGTTGGATAGAAGTACTGCAGTACATTTAGTCTACTCTCTCTTACTTAGTGTGGTGAGACAGATGCCAAGACAATCTAATTAATATAGGTTCCCCTTTAATCAGAGCTTTAAAATATATATATACATAGATACATTCAGTGTTTTTTTTTTTTTTGTTTTGTTTTGTAGCCTTACTAACAAGAAAATTATTATCATTACTGCAAATAAATCTATTCCATGGCAAAATATTTCCTAATTTATTTTTTTGGAGTCTGATACATGATAGCAGAGGGTTTAGACTGATCACTGCATTGTATAAAATTTGTAAGGAATGAAATAGCAGAGTTCCCAACTCCTTTGCTAAAATAAATTCTTCCTGTAGCTTCCCACACTACTGCACATCACATTAAGGGTCCCTTAAGAACCAGTTTATTAAATAAAGAAGCAAATAATCCTTAGTTTACCTCTGTTAGTAAAGATGAAGGAAAAAAAAACTTTCCAGATTCCTAGTGGCATTTCAACTGGATCAGTATGCTATAGATTAAATATTTTCTTTCCTGTCTCCAAGGGCACCAATGTGTATTTTGTGTAATTCTGAGTGAATAGTTTTTTTATCGGTTTGTGTTCTCAGTCTCTCTCTATGGTCCCAGCAAAATTTGACTTTTAGGCAATTCATGAATATGTATTAACTAAAATTCCATAGCAAACAAAAGCACTAGGTGTGGGATTGTTCACAGATAAAAGAAACTCAAAATTACCCAATTACAAACTAGGATTTCAACTTCAAAGATAAACTTTTACTACCACTATGTAGGAATAAATGTCAGGCCAATTCAAATGTGATTTTATCTTTTTTCTAGAGCAGTGGTTCTCAATCCTTTTATTGCCGTGACCCTTTAGTACAATTCCCCCTTGATTTGGCGACCCCCATTTATTAAATTATTGGGCAACCCCATTCAAACCCTATGTTTCTTAAGCGACCCTGGCAAGTCGTCATTCGACCCCCGGAGTCGTGACCCACGGGTTGAGAACCGCAGTTCTAGTGCCAAGAGTCCTTTAAAATTACTTTCATTATATATTTATACCTTCCTGATTTCTTTTTTGCAAATGTTATTAGAGTGCACCAAATACAGTGTAGGGCACAGTAGTGCAAACTGGAAGAAGCACAGGGGAAAGACAGCATGTTATTCATTAAGCTGTTGAAAAAGTTTGGGGTATGCCAGAGCTCATTGGACTTTTAGCGGAATCCTGATGGTGCAGTCTGGCCCTGCTCACTACCTCCACCATACTAGCCCGTGTAGTCTCTTTCAGTTTGTGTAAAGAGCTGACCTTCTACCGAATCTGTTGTTTGAGGCGTCCTATAGCAAATACCAAGAGTTAACAGTTTTTGTTTTATTTTAGCATTTATCAACACCCATAATGTTTTGGATCATATACACCATATATTAGGAAGCTCTTTGCACTCCCTTTTATCTTACTTATAACATTTAGACAAATTCCTTCACCTTCCCTATTTGCTGCTTCAAATGCATGTAAAACCTTTTATATTAACAGTCCAGTCATGTGAAAAATGGAACCTAGCACTGGTAAATATTCTATTCTATGGTATGTTCACTAATTACTGCAGCTTACATAATTGCAGAATACAGGTGTATGGTGATTGTCCTTTTATCCCATTAGTCTATTATCCTGCTATGTTGATACATAGGAAAGCAAAAAAAAATAAAAAAAACATATGAGGCAAAAGCCAATTGGCTTCATCTTAGAAAAAAAATCTTCGATGACTGCTAAATATGGCAATCAGAATAATTCCCGGGATCAAGAACCCACCTCCAGTTATCTAATACCTATTACTTGTAATATTCCTATACTCAAGGAAGGCAATCAAGCCCCTTTTGAATTTTGTTTTTACATCAACTATCATAGTTTCCTCTTCCAGACAATTCCATAGTCTTATGGTTAAGAACCCCATTTTATGTTGGTCTAGAAACTTTCTTTCCTGTAGAAATACAGAATTCCCCCTTGTTATATCTGTCCTTAGTATAAATAGCTCATCAGAGAGATCTTAGTCATCTTTTTTTCTAGATTAAATAAGTACATTTTGATAATATTTCTTGGTACTGTATATTGCTCATTCCTTTTTTTACTTTAGTTGCTTAACTCTGAACACTCTCAAGCTCAACTACATCTGTCTTGTGCATTGGTGCCCAAAACTGCACACAATATTCCATGTGTGGTCTGACAAGTGATTTGTAAAGCGGTATAATTATATTCTCATCATGTGCATCTATGTCCCGTTTGATTCACCCCATGATCCTATTTGCCTTGGTAGCTGCTGCTTGGCGCTGGTTTCTACAGTAATATTTATTGTCAACTAAAATTTCTACATTCTTTTCCTGTCTGTTTTGCCAAGTTTTTTCCCATTTTCTATATAATCTTGACATTTTCACTTCCCATATGCATAACCTTATATTTATTATTGTTAAAACTAATTTTTCACTATCCAAGCCTCCAACTTATCCTGATCCATTTGTATTAGAATACCATTCTCCTTTGTGTTAAAAACTTTACACAGTTTAGTATCATTTGCAAAAATTGAAATTTTACCATGCAATCCCTTCACAAAGTCAACAATTATAATATTTAAGAGAACAGGGCCCAAGGCTGAGCCCTGTTTGGTTAGCTGTGAAGAAAGGAAGTCAGGGAAAGGAGGTGGCGTGAATTCACACAACAGAGAACCGGTTCATAGAGAGAGAACAATTACATGGGGATTTTGAGCTCTGCTGAATAAAGAGGTGAGTCAGGAGTTAATTAATGGTTATATTGCTAGACAATAGGTAAATGAGGCTTTCTTTATAGACAGGGTTTACATACCATTTAAGATTCTGTAGTGTATATCATTGGGACCTGATGATTCATCTATTTTAATCATTTTAAGATGGCCTTGTATTTCATCCTGGGTTAGCCAGGAAACATTACGGAAGTGTTAATTTTACCTCTCTTCATTTCACCTGGCATTTTATTTTCCTATGTGGATAAAGTGGAGAAATCTTGTTCAATAAATGTTCTTTCTCCTCATATCACTCCACAATAACCCCATTCATCTGTGGGTATGTTTTTAAAATGATAGTTATTTAATCAAGGAAGCAGACATTTTGAGAAAGCATTGTGGGTTTCTGCTCTGCTCCATCCATCTGAGTGTATTTACTGTCCACTTCCATTCTCCTATCATCCAGACTTTGTCATTGGCTTATGTGAAATGTGAACCTCCATTTAGATGTAACACTTAGGGATATTGGTTAACCCTCAGAAATAGGTTGGATGTAGATGCATCCCTAAGAAACCTCTCATCTAACATTTATATGAGAAGTAAGCTTAGTCTCCTATGTTTTCATCAATGTTATATCATTTCCAGGAAACATCAGGTTACTGAGGCATTGAATAAGTTGTTGTGAGGACTGTCCCAAGAATTAGTTTTAATCTTTCTCATATACTCTGTATATTAAATTTGCTTCATCATATCTAGCAAAATCATGTCAAGGAGTACTTTTAGTTGACCTTATTACAGCAGAAGCACTGTTTTTTGTACAATATCACTCATATTACTTTAGCAGTAGTGCACTCACCTTTCCCTTTCCCTTCCCATATTTTCCAACTGCTGATATTCATGATGGCTGATTTGGCTACACAGGAAACCATTTATTGTTCATTATAACATTTATTTCATAGACTTTCTGTTTATGATACATACTCTGCTCCTTAATCTTTTTCCTGTTCCTAGTTATGGTCACATCCATTCACCACTCTTGTTGCAGTACATCTTCCCCAAGCCAATTTAACAACTGTTGATTCTCTACTGTATTTTGCTCCAACCTGCTGCTGTTGTTGGCCAAATGCCAACTACTGAATAATGAAGCTACCCTTACCACTTTCACTTCAAAAAGTCTTAAAATAAATAATTCACATAACAGAAAACATACTGTTAATTGAGGCATGACTATAGGACACATTTCAGCCTTTTTTGTTTTATATATGGCAATGTATAATAAAAATAATTTTCAGCAACACAGGAAAAAGAAAAATTCAGACTGGCCTTGAGGTTATGTCTACATAGAACCTCAATAAATGTTATCCTTGAAGGGAAATTCCTGATTTATATTGCTTTGTGTTTCTCTTTATTGGTTGCAATCACCTTATCTGCTTGTCTGCTAAGTAAAAGCCCCTCTTCTGTTTTATTGTTTTCTATTGAATTTTAGATAACACACAGAAAACCCAGTTATGGCGCAAAAAGAATACAACAATAAATATCAGGAATTTAACTTCAAAAGATTGTATTTTTACAAGTCTATTTATAAACAACAGCCACATCAATCCAAATGGAAAAAATGAAGACATATGTATCTCCATGGATCCGTGATCCATGGTGAGATATAGCAAATAGGAAATATAGAAACAGCTCATAAAGCATAACTGGATATCCTTTGGGATGAAACCCCTATTTTTGCACACAGACATGATTACATTTTAGGGGAGGCTACAACCTGCCTTCATTAGATGCATAACAATACATTAAAGGAGAACTAAAGCTTAAAAGAAAAATAACCATGTGTTACTTACCTGACAGCAGTACAGATGAGCCCACAGCAGCAGCGATTGGTGCAGGCACAGTGAAGTACAGACCCCAACTTCACTGTGCCCTGGGAGCCACCATTTCTTCACCAAGATCTCCCTTGGCTCTTGTCACCGCTGGTGAATGCTCTCTGCGACGGAGAGGTGAGCTGACATCATAGGTCCCGTCTGCGCATACGCATATATGCACATGCGCAAACGGGACCTCAATGTCCCCGCAGTAATTGGGCGGGCGGCAGAGGAGGAGGCGGAGGAGGAGGAGCAGGGGGGCGCCATCCCGGTGCTCGCCCCCCCATCCTCAATGTCTCAACCTACCTCCACCCCTGCCCAAATCTGTCTGCTGTAGCACTAATCACTACAGCGTTATTCGCTTTGTCAGTGTTTATAACTTCACTGACAGAGTGAGTAACGCTGTAGCGCTACAGCAGACTGATTCGGCCAGGGGAGGAAGTAGGTTGGGACAGGGAGGGGGGCAAGCACAAGTGCCCCCTTCCCCCCGAATGTCAGAAGGAGGGAGGGGATTTGAATAACTCCTCTCTGTCTATTTGGGGTGCAGCACAGTATGGGGGGTATATAGGAACAGCACAGTATGGGAGGGATTATTGGGACAGCACAGTATGGGGGGTACTGAAATGGCTGCCATCACTGATCTAAGGTGTGCAGACTTCAATGGGACAGTGCAGAGACTACAGAGTGATTCTGTATTTTTTAATACCACCATTTAGGAGGCAGGTAAGTATACTACTTATATATGTATTTGTGTGTAGGTACCTTTAGTTCTTCTTTAACATACTGTACCTTATATACCCTTTGCAATTCAGCCTTCCCTCTTATCCTAATTGAAGTAAGTCAGTACACCAGTGCACAATTTAAGGTACACAAAACAGATAATACCATTATCCTAACAAGCTTGGAACAGTTCATAGACCATCCCATTGTTCAATACTTAACAAATACAAAATATCAAACAAATATTACTTTTTTTGCAATTAAGTGTGGGGTTACTTCACAAAACTACATAAAAATAACACTAACATACAACATTTTTTGCTCATATTAAATAAAAATCTTCTGCTTGCTAAATTGTATGTGACATAAAAATTGATTAAATTAGGTTTTAATGTTTGTAATTTCCAAGAGAGTTTCCTTATATCTACTTTTTTGCTTTTCATCAGTATTCTCTTCATTTTTTTTAGGGTCAAAGGTGCGAATGCTGCTCTTATGCAGCATTCAATTGAATTTTCAGTGGTCTGGTAGTCTGACCAACATAATTATGGCTGTATGGATATTTTATATATGCAACAGTATCAGAGAAAAATAGAATAATTCCTACACATTACAATTAGTGCCATTTCTAGAACGTGATACTGCTGGTCCAGTGAGCATTCCACAGCAGTTCAGGAAGGTACTGTGCTCTGTTTGTTTTAGATTACCTTAACTTTTTTTTGTTTCTTTGTCAAATCACTAGTAATCCCTACACTTTTCCCTCTTCTTTATAAGTAGGAAGGTTGTGTAGGAAATAACCAATCCACTTTTTTACTTTGTAAGATATTATATATGTATTTTGAATAATATTCCATACTGACCCAAAGAAAATCTGAGTGTTCACTCTTCTGTCTCCACATCCTGCTAATAAAGTGGACAAATTGTAATTATGTAATACCAATCCAAAATAGCATTTTTTTAAAATCTGTTATTACTGGACTTTTTAAGCATTTTGTAACCAGAATTCCCCAAACTAAATTTTAATGCTACAGTAGAAAACTCAAATCTTAAACACAGCTGAAAAAAATACATCACAAATTTAGCTTCTGCGATGTGAGAAAAATGTTAGGCTCAGATAAGTTCAGAGTCAATTATTTACAAAAATACTTCATTTGATAAATCCCTGATATGCATCCGTTCCATCCAAGAACCATCAGTCGCCTTTGCACAATCACAGTAGCAGAGCTGACAGCTGAAAAGCATGATCTTTACTGCTGAAAGGTAACATAAGTGCCAAGTGTCCACATTCATGCATATTTACACTTAACATTATTCTGGCTGTTACGGTACAATGGGCTTGTGCTAAATAATCTAATCTTTGCTACAGCACAATGAGATCTTGTTAAATAAGACTCTTAAACATTCTAATCATATGGGAAATAAGGCTATTTAATTACATTTGTAAAAAGAATGTTTTTTTTTTTAAAGAGGCTGCAATATAGTGAATATATGATGGGTTAATAACACTATTTATATTTTTCATTGCAGGCAGGTTATAGAAACTGAGTGCCACTTCATTTAGTGTTTAATCAGAAGAACTACTGTTGCAGTGGTTGATTAGGCTGGCTCAACTGCTGCCAGCTCAATTTTTTCCCATAATTGCAGGATATACTTTATTTTGACAGGGCTCTGAACAGTGGAATTCCAATATGCTATACATCAGGCCCTCCATTATTGGATTAGCTAGATGTAGCATCATTACCGTTGCACTTTCATTCCTATCATTGATCGCATCGTTCTTTCTATTTCACAATTAATGCAAGTCAGCTGGATTGATCAATCTACTGATGAGTTTGGATCCCAGTCAATATATTCTTATGGCTGTGTGCTACTAACCTGGGTGTTTTATAGCCACATTGAAGTATTTGTCATTTTGGCTGCAAGTTATCTTTTCATTTTTTTTCCTATATCTCTGATCTCATAACCCTGCTTAATCATCCAGTGTTTGTGAATTAAACTTTTAACAGTAAAGACAAAATGAAAGGTTTAGTTTATATTTTACCATGAAAATATTCAGGTGTTTAAGTGGTTTAATTAAAAATGGAGCAATTTAGCATATATTCTGGCATGCCATTCCATAAGCTATTAAATGGCTTCAAACCATTTAGACGGCTTTGATAAGTAAGTACATGTTATGTTTTGTATTAGCTTAACAAAATTAATGTTGGACAAACTATATAGTATACCGCTTGTCTTCATAACTAATAAGTTCTCATTGATTCCCTTTACAAACTCTCTCTTCTAATGTTTCTAGTTCTATTGTGCTTTTTTGCAATGTAAGTCACAAAATTGTAATACAAAAAAGACATATCTTTCTTATGGACATATTTATAGTTTGGCTTTTTAACTGAGCTTGCAAAATTCCAAAGACCTAGACAGGGTGAGACTTCATTTCCTCCAAGCTTTATGAGGTCAAGTGATAATGAAGTAATAAAGGGCAATAGCCCAAACATATTGTGTACATTTAACTGCACCCAATAAAAGGATTTTTTTTGTAACATAGCTTGCTGAACCAGCAGCAATTAAATTATTTGTAATTCGGCCAGCAGACAAGGGTGGAGCCTTGGTTTTGATGAATTACAATGGTTATCATGAGTTGACGACCTGTTGGCCGATACTGAGGTTTATAAATGTATGTATGTATAAATGGTTTACACATGATCCCACTGAGAATTACAAAGCAAAATTTCAATATTTGATAACACGGAGTGTTTGAGCAGGCTGTCTTAGGCTAGGTTCCTCCAGTCTATCCTAAATTCTGCTTCCAGGATTCTTGCCCTCTCTCGGCTGAAAGGACAGCCTTTCTCCCAACCTCTCTCTGTTCCTTGGTTCCCCATAAACAAACAAATCATTTACAGTGTACTCCTTCTGACATTTAAGGCACTTCACTCAGTTACCCCTCCCTACATTTCACCACTCATATGCCCATAAACTCCCCAACGTCAACTATGCTCCCCCCAAAGTAACCAGCTTTACATGCCACACACCAATACTGCCCTTTCTCGCCTTAAACCCTTTTCTCTTTCTGCCCCCCACATCTGGAATTCTATACCCCTTTACCTTCACCAGGAACATTCCCTCTGCACTTTCAAGACCAAACTAAAATACTACCTTATGGAACCATTTGATAAAGGGCTCTGCCTGAAACATGTTATGCCTTGCACTCAATAAATGGTAGCAGTTGCTACATAGTTTCTGTATCAACCCTGTTATCCGTATTACTTTGGACTACCTTATGGAGCACTAGCACTGATTTTAATGTAAATATTGTACTGTATCCTTAATTAATTATTTATGCTTGGTGTGCGTGTATGTATGTATATATATATATATATATATATATATATATATATATATATAGATAGATAGATAGATAGATAGATAGATAGAATAGAGATATCTATCTATCTATCTATCTATTTATTTATTTAATTTATTTATAGACCAGTGTCCCAGCATATTGTTACAACTCTGTCTGTGTATGTAGTCCTCCTACCACTTAGATTGTAAGCTCTGCGGGGCAGGGACCTCCAACCTCTTGTGTCAATCACAACCTGGCGCTTAAAGTGTTTTTTATGCTTGTAAGCTACTTGCTTGTATTGTGTAATGCACTTTTCCCATGTCTGTCTTATGTTTGTATTGCTGAATTGTACAGCGCTGCGTA
>JAKJJM010095514.1:0-10612 GCA_021901965.1 Pipa carvalhoi
ATACAGAGACACTAATTATCAGACACCAGATCCATGTATGCAGGAAGGTCCCAGTCTCCATGCTGACTGCTGTATATTTCATTTTGCTGATGGATGTCTGGAATAAAGTTATTAAATACCCCAACTGCACCTTGTGTTAACTTATTAGGTGTGCAACACAATTTTACTTGGTTACAGCTTATAGCTATCTTCATTGTCCAGTGTCATGATCCTGTTCAGGTTAAAGGCTCCTCTTCAACATCACTGATGTGAGCAAGAGCATAAGCAGAATTAGGTCATTATTGCATTTCTCACATCCACAATAAATAAGAAGAGGCAAAAGAGAAGGAAATTGCGGCACTGGAAGCTGAGAAAAAGACAACAGTTGTGAAGAAGAAGCAGGAGTCATCGCTGGACAAAAGATCATAATCGGTAAGTATGGGGAGATCCCCCAAGTTTAATCACCCCTAGATAAATGGGCACTTTAGATCTTCTTTACACTTCTATTGACAAATACATGAAGTTTATGCAAATACGTAATATTTACAGTGTTGGCCCTTATTTTTCCAGACTTCTGCAATTCGTCCTGACGTGTTGGATATCAACTTCTGGGCCAAGTCCTGATTGATGGCAACCCATTCTTTCCTTATCAGTGCTTGGAGTTTATCAGTTTCTCTGTTTTTGTTTGTCCACCCAATTTTTGATGAAAGGAGAACTATAGTCAGATTACATCTTTACATATTCAGTACTATACCTTAGTGAGAAGCCATTTATCCCAGTTGATGTTTTATCTGATGCTGAATGCTTTTTACTCAGCCTTGTAAAACTCCTGTACTAGAAAGACATTTTTGTTTAATGTGGAAGACATTTTTGTCTACTGTGGAATGTGACGCCTGCGCACAAGTTATCTTATCTCTGTAATCTCCTGCTTTCCAAACAGAAACAATGAGGCCAAAAGGTCATCACACTGCTTAACCAATAGCAGCCAGGCAGCTTCTCTTCTCGTGTTACCTAACTTGCAAGAGGGAAAGGGGAGGGGGAGGGGGGAGGACAAAAATGTCAGCTCCATTAGAACTGCACAAATCAAGCTAATGGCAACTATTATCTCTTCCTTAAACTTTTTAAACTATTTGTGTTAGCAAATAAATAAAATAAAACAGTTTTATATGTATGTGGGCAATTATATCGGCACTATAGTTCTTTAACTTCAGGTACTCAACAAGATTAAGATCTGGAGAGTTTTATAGACCCAAAATTTCAATGTTTTGTTCACAGAGCCACTTAGTAAAAAAGGAAAACAAAAGGTCGTGACCTACACTCACACTCCAAGGATCCATCTAAGGATGCTTTACTATTAGCACGACACAAGACTCACATAATGCTCACTTTTTATTCTCCGGAAAGTCATTTTTTCTAATGTTTCAAACATTCTGAAGGGGATTTCTTCAGAGAAAATAATTTTACCCTGTCCTCTGCAGTTTAATCCCTGTACTTTCTGTACGTCAGTCTGTCAAACTGTCCTTGATGTTTTTCTTGTCTTTCTTCTTTGCTGCCCTTCTTGACACCAGGACAGCCTTCAAAAGCCTTCACTTTATTATGCGTGCAGATGCACTGGCACCTGACTGCAGCCATTTTTAAGCAAGCTTTGCAGTGCTGTTTAACCAGTCTCCTAGCTGAATCCTCTTTAGGAGACAACATTTGCTGGACTTTACTTAGCTACTTGAGCACTTCTTCACGGCAACTATACCTCTCTCCTTGACGTTTTTGAGCAGCCATAAAGCTCTGCCTATTATGAATTCAAAGAACTTGGTCTAGAGGTTTTGGGTTTGTTTTTTTCTTCAGAACATGATCAGTGGATAAGGATGGTGCATGATATGGTGTCTCAGGTTATTCAGCAATATGTTCAGTCTTATGGTTGCATTAAAAGGGCTGATTGCATTTGTAAGACTGTATAAATGTAATTATGCCTTAAAAGTTAAGCTGTTATGGTCCAACAGCTCACTTAACTGACTTACAATTACAATTGGCCCTTTGAAGGCAACCAAAAAGTGTCACGAGCTATTTTAATTTTTACCAAATTATCAATTTACCTTAATAGTGTCCACTCTAGTACACTACAAGATCACCAGTTTAGGACCCCTTGTGAGGTTATGTATTGCTCTGTAATAGGAGGGCTTCCATATTCACCTCTACCTTGTCTGTAATAGAACCCATTTCCTTCAGAATCAATTGATAGGCCTAGATAGGCCAAATTATATAAAAGTTTGTCCTAGAAGCTGAGAGATATCACTGGACCTTAACAAGGAGCATGGTAAACTAGTTATATGGGTGGTTTGCAGCAAGCACGGTTATGCCATCCATTAGGCCAAAAAGGTAATCGCGTAAAGGCTCCCATATCTTTGAAATTCCCCTATAGACAATTTTTTTCTCTCTTTAATTTTCTTAATATAAATTAGTTTTTATAGCTCTTTTTATAGCAATAATTTTTATATTTGAAAGTGACATTACTGTTGCCTTAAAACAATCCAGTCTAACTGATTGTTACCCTTAAGTAGTATTAGGAAGACCCTAATACAGTGGTTCTCAACCTTTTTGTTGCTGCGACCCTTTATTACAATTTTCGATTTGCCGACCCCCATTCATTAATTGTTATTGGACGACCCCATTCAAACCCTATATTTCCGATGGTCTTAAGCGACCCCATGCAAATCGTCATTCGACCCCCGATGGGGTCTCGACCCACAGGTTGAGAACCACTGCCCTAATATGTTACATCTGACCAGCACCAGAACTACTCACTGCTGGGTCCCATTGCACATGCAGCCCAATCGACCGGTGCAGAATTAGCACTTGGGTGCCCTCACCCCTATAGTATCGCTCCCTCCTGTGCCAGACCAAATAAATTTATAGGGATTGGCGAGTGCTGGGCATAGAAGCTGAGGGGCTACAGAGGGGTCAAAGTGACTGAGAGGCTGGATCCCAGCAAAACCCTATAGTTGCACCACTGCAACTATCTATGGCTTCACATTTTGTTGAACTTACCCCAGCAGCCTATCTTAAAGCCTAATATAGGAATCACAGTGGACAGGCTTAATAAATACAATAGAATTGCTTTAGAGAAGAAGGGTGGGCCTAAAATGTTGCATGAAGCACTGCATGCTGTGCAGAGAAAAAAGTCTATGTTTTGTTTGTTTATGAGCAACTGGTGAGATACTCTATTTATTTGCTGCGGTTAAGCACATTTCACCTACTACCCCTCAAATATATATAAACAGGGCCTGATCCCTGTGTCTACTTATAGTCAGTTATGCTAAGTGTACATTAACAACATCATTAGAAGGGTCATCTTAACTCAACAAGCTGTGCCAATCTGCAGCAGCCAGAGTAAGCATAACATTGTCCTGTATCTAAAGAGAAATAGGAGGAAATTTTTAAAAGTAAAAAAGTTTTTTGACCACATAATGTTTGAGAAACAGTGTGTTTTTTATTATTCCACTATCACCTATTTATAAAGACTTTATCGTCTATGTCGAAGGTCACTTGATTGCATATAAATTTATCAGAAACTTTTATAAATATCCTCCACAGAATCAGGTAAAGCAAATGTGTTTTTGCTTGTGTTTGATGCATCAATAAGACCTTATCTTTTATACAGTTGATAAATTTGTTAGTGATTCTGAATTTCTGCCCACTGGTGTGTAGCCATATCTGTGTATATAGACAAACATATGTAAAGTATGGCTACCCTTCCATCAAAAAATTCAATCGAAAAGCTTCGGTCGGTAAATATTGGTCAAAAATCGCGAGCAGTATTTACTGTGAGAAACAGCCGAGATCTCGCGGGAATAAACACGAAAAGATGAAATCGGGTCTTTTTGAGTTTATTAAATTTCGCTCTGTGACTTTCTAACAAATATTCTACTTGTTTACTTTTCCATAGGTCCAATCATAATACTGAAAAAGTGTTGATATTGCTACACTAAAAATATATCGCAGATTAATACATTAATAAACTTAAGGTATTTCCTGCATTCATTGCTTCTTCCTCATTGTTATCATAATGTTGCATTTAAGTTTAATTAGCTTATACATTTTAAATGTTAAATAACATCAGTTTACATTTGGGAAATTGTTTTTTTTTTTTTTTTGTCACAAACAATAAGAAGGAACAGATCAACTCTTGTTGGCTTTTAGATTAAACCTGTCATTTTTTCACCCTTGAGGATTCACTTACTGGATCACTAAAAAGAATCATACTACATACACCTGTTTATTTTAATTGTCTCCTCGGGACCCACTAACTGCTTAGTCAGCTTCCCCAGTCAATACTATTGAATCAGTAAATGAATATGTTACTCTGACAGCTCCAGCTGTACTCCTAATTCCTGTGCTTCATTGTGTATAACCAGAAAACACAGAGGGCGGTATTTATTAAGCCCGAAAAGACTCGACTGGAGTCTTTTTGGGCTTAATTTGGGCAGTCCCGATTTCCACATTATGGAAATCGGTGTTTCTCGAATTCCATAATATGGAAATCGGGTATTTGTACCGAACCGTAGCCATAAGTTATAATGGCTACGGTATTTTTAGGTACAAATACCAGATTTCCAGATTATGGAAATCAAAAAATACCGATTTCCATAATGTGGAAATCGGGATTCTCGCAGGAGGATAACCTCCCTCAAGAAAGTCGGAAAGACCAGTACCGGTCTTTCCGACTTTACTAAATACCGCGTCCATAATGTACAGTGGGGTCCTAAAAGTCAAGGTTCAGTAGTAAAAAATATGAAAAAAAAGCTGTTACCTTTACTCCTGTTAATTTTCAGTAGCTTTTTGAATGTGGTAAATATTTTTCGTTCCTTTGTGGAATGTCCTAAGCATTATGTTAGAATATTTGGAAGCTTACACAACATTTTTTTAAATTAAGTTATGTCAAATCTGTATTAGAAATAAGTTTACAGGAGACAATTGAGAAATTAAATAAATAGTGGGTGATATTTAATGCAGATGGATGTAAGGTTCTGTACATTAGTAGCTAAATAAGGCATTTATTAAAGGATAACATTGTGTCATGGGAAACTAAAGACTAAATACCAGATTGCTAGTCAGCAAGAGACTAAAATGAGGCAAAATGATAAGTTTTGTTTCCAGGTCATTATTTTAGGAATCCATAATAAGCCAATGTAAACCACACTGTATTTTCAGTAGTATAACTTTATTACGTCTGTAATCATCAAGTTGCAAGTTATATTAGCTGTGTTTGAGCTACATTTTGTGGTTTATTCATCAAAGACTGTCAAAGTGAGTTCTCATCACTTCGGGTTGCTACGCTTCGATTTTCTACTCCCTATTCACTAAACAGAGGATTTCCTGCGACTGTGTCAGTAGTCGTCTCTTGTGCAGTGTGGCGGAGTCAATCAGACGTAGTATGCCATCAGCCCCCTAATTCACCACTTCAGTCTGGCAAAGTAAAACTAGCGAATGCCCTTGTCAAATTCACTACTATGATAGACTCTGACACTTGAGGAATAGTAGAATTACCTTTGCATACACACGTAATGCGGTGTGAAGTGCTTCGTAAGCCCGCGACTGTTGTAAACTGATGAATTAGTCTCAAATTTGCCACATCACATTACATGCTGAGGGATGTAATATATTATGCTTTTATAACAAAACCCCTTTGGCTGCTCACCATTTGGGACAACCCAATTGTTACTTACAGAATGAAAGGTCACAGTGTTTCAGAGTGACCTAACCCTACCTTCATCGGGTGTACGGAATCATTTGTATGGAATCGGGTGTACGGAATCGGGTGTACGGAATCATTTGTATGGAATCATTTGTATGGAATCGGGTGTACGGAATCGGGTGTACGGAATCGGGTGTACGGAATCATTTGTATGGAATCATTTGTATGGAATCGGGTGTACGGAATCGGGTGTATGGAATAGGGTGTACGGAATCGGGTGTACGGAATAGGGTGTACTGAATAGGGTGTACGAAATCGGGTGTATGGAATCTGGTGTACGGAATCGGGTGTACGGAATCATTTGTATGGAATCAGGTGTACACCTGATGAAGAAAGAGGCTTAGGCCACTTGAAATGTTGTGACCTTTTGTTCTGCAAATAAAAATGGGGGTGTCTTCTGAAAACCCAAATTGTGAGCAGCCAAAGGTGTTTATTATTGCATATTTTGGGTTGGCTGGAGCCACCTGAGTCTGCTCCCATGGAAATGACTATCTGGATGTGCAAGGATTAATTATACATATTATGTATTGTATAATTAGAGATATTATGTTTTTTTCCATAACAGGGCTTCTGGCAGGTAATGTATAGAATGCTTCACATGTTCACATTATTGTGATTCTCCTCCAACCATAAATAAAATAATTAAATAATAACATAATGCTTGTGGCAAAACAATAGTATGCACCTTTAAAAATATGTCAGTATAGTTTATGCTTCCATATATGCACAGAACCATGTGATTGAACTAATCTGGACAATATTATCAAAAAGGCAAATAACAGAAGCTAAAGATGTTATATACAAACATTCTCATTAAGTCGTTATTAATGTTCCTCCTTGCACTTTTGTATGAGGATGAAGATTTATGTAATAGTATTTTAAGAAAATGTGAATATACTAACTGTGCATAAATAACATGAGGCTTAAACCATTGTTTATCAAGAAGAAAAGTCATGATGTATGACAAATAGCTATGGTCTAGGTGTACACATTTGTGTACTGCTGGAACAGCATTATCTTCCATAAGCACCCTGGACAGAGTCACAGCTTTTTGTACATGGAGTGTACGAATTGACATGATGTGGGACTCAGAGCACAATAATAAACCCCAGAGTCAGACACACTGACACCAGGAATCCTCAGGTAGGTATATCCATCCTCTTTGTTTACTTTGGCAGAATACTTTCTCCCAGGTTGATCCTCTTCGGTGCTAAACTGATGCCTCAAAAGAATAAAGTGTGGGCTTCTTCCAGGATATTGCACATACCAGTGGAGATAGGGGTTGCTAGACAAGGTTTCAAATGTGCATTCAAATGTAACCTCTCCTCCCTGCATGGATGTTTTTTCAGCTGATATTTGTGTGACATTGTCTGCTTTGGAATGTCCTAAAAATAAATAGGTTATGGAAATTAATGAGGGTTTGTATACTTAAATAAAAGATGGCTCCAGCCAGCAATCCAACTGGTTCTGTTTAATATAACTGCTCTTTTAAATGACAAATGTATTCCAACTAATGTGAAACATTTCATACAACAAATGCCTGTAAAATCCCTTACATACCCCTAAACTATAAGGTTGGAAATCACTTCCTTTGTTTAGATTCCTTGTTTCTATTATTTTGCTTCCATAGAAACATTAGCATTAGACTAGAGGTCACAATATAATAGTACTATTTCTACTGATATATGCACATATACAGTATTACTGACTAGTAGTAATATAAATGTTTCTGCAAGAAGATGAAAAGCTTCTACTTATGCTTAATCAATAAATGTCCAAGAGTCAGCTTGTGAGCGTTATTAAACCAGTTTACTAAAGATCACATAAAGACTCTTCAAACAACTGAATTCATGGATGAAACTCTGTGTCTTTTGCTCTCTGTCAAGAGCAAATATATTCAAAAAACTGCAAATGCAGGTGATATTGGGTAAAGTTAAGTAAAGAAAGTCCAAACACAAACTGATTTAATATTTTTTTATCAATTCTAAGATCAAACATCATTTGTTAATCTGATACTATAAGTCAGCTGCTCTGTATTCTCTTACCTGAGATAAAAATACAAAGCACAAGGCTTAACCCCAGCTTCATCTTCAGCAGCAAAGTCTTTTACTGAGTGGAGTAGACAAAGCTTTTAGCCAAGCAATTCAGGAAGGGAGGAGGAGCCTGTAAATGGGTCAGTGGCATTTTACATAAAGCAATATCTTTACTGAGTACAAGTACACTGTCTGAATATGACAATTCCATGATGCAATAGTGAAAACAATTTATTCTTTAAAACTCATTTAAGTGCAACAATGTATTTGTTCTTTATGGCCATGTTCTATGTGTTCACTCCAAACTATACTGTACCTTTAACAATCTGTACTACTATTTTAATTTTAATTTATGAAGTCCATGTATTGCAGAAGAAACAAGGGTTTAAGGGATAGGAATAACCAGGGCAGGTGTGGAGAGTAAGGGAAAAAAGTGAGTTTTTTATTTATGTTTTTAAACAAGGATAAATAACAGCTGGATTACAGCTTTCTATAGTGAATTCAATAAATGATGAAAAAAATATGAAAAGTGATTAATACTGCTATTGTCAAGAGGGAAGAAGAGAATTACACAATACACAGATAAGCAAGTGTTTTACATTCTACATTATACTAATTCAAGTTGTAGCTGTTGCTATAGCTTAAGTGGCATAAGAAAACAAATGCAAAATAGCATTGCAGTAGTGCAAGACCCCTATCCTCCCATGTCTATATTATATATAATCCTTCATGGGATCCACACACATGCAGGGCATAGTATAATACTTCTTTACTCCAAGCCATCTGCTATTGCTGGGTATGCACTTCTGAATACAGGTTGTGTTCTATGGTCCAATATACACTCATACAGACTTCAGCTCTAGGGAATCTTGGTGGTGCCCATTTATTAAACACAATGGGCAGAACCTAGTTATATTCTTTTGCAGAAGAAGAACACATCATACAGATACAGTAAAAAGTAAAGTTTTCTGGAGAATTATAGCACCCCTTTTGCACTTACATCAACCTGCTTTCCAAAAGCTGATATCTAATAATGATGTTATTGAAAACTCATCAAGTCCCTGTCATACTTGGTATACCTGACATTGGTTGTGCCTCTGTGGATTCTCTTATAAAGGTACACCTTTCTGGGGTCCATTTCCAGACTCAACACTAAAGTAGCTGACAGGACTTTGCATTGACAGATGGAGTCTTGTCAAATTTCAAATTCCAAAAAGCCAAATTCCTGTGTCTGCCAGTATACATTTAAAATAAAATGGTAATGTGGTTTACAAAATGCAGTTGCAATCATAGTGAGAATTTCCATATTCCAACTAACTTCCTAAGTAAGCAACCAGCATTAGTTTGAATTACCAGTGGCCCTTTCAGTGCAATCTCAATGGCTCATGGTTAGCTTCTATGCAAATGAGCTTGTAGATTTCTTTTTAACTCATTCCTGGTATAGATAATGCTATTAAGTTTAAAATGCCCACTATCCAACTACACACCCCATTCCCGGCTGCTGAACTGCTGCACATCCCATTCCTGGCTGCTGAACTGCTGCACATCCCATTCTTGGCTGCTGAACTGCTGCACACCCCATTCCTGGCTGCTGAACTGCTGCACACCCCATTCCTGACTGCTGAACTGCTGCACACCCCATTCCTGACTGCTGAACTGCTGCACACCCCATTCCTGGCTGCTGAACTGCTCCTCACTCCATGTACAAACCCTCATGACACAAAGTGGTGAATCCAGAGGGAAAAGATGACTGACTGCAAGCAGTTGCAAACTGTTATCGTGAGAAGAAGTTTGCATTGTAAGCAATGTCTAAACTGATCTTAGTCCATTCTGTACTGCACCAAAACAACCAAACAAGTGGTAACCTTGTCCCCATCTATACCTTACTGATGCTACTATTATGTAGATTGTCTTTTACATCACTTTATGTTTAACATTTTCATTGAAAATAAATACTATTGCTACATCATTGGATCTTTTCTAGGTTGCTTAAATGACCTATTTCTGGGTCTCCAGATAACATCCCTGAATCCCTGGACAACTTCATAGTCATATACGATGTCTTTAATGCACTTTTGGCACAGCAGCTTCACCACTGTAGCTTCAGCAGTCAGTAGGACCACAAAGCCATGTGTTCATGTACAGAAAACACTCCAGACTCTCATACTGTGGCAGTCAGTGCACAGTAATAGACTCCAGAGTCAGATACAATGAGATCTGAAACATTGAGGGAAATTATTTTCTTAGTTTTATCAAGCTGAACCGAAAACTTCATGTTTTGATTGTTCTTTTCTTCTTCTTTTCCAAATCCCAAATGTCTGGAAAGAAATGTAAATCCCTCCTTTGGATAGTGTACATACCAGAACAGATATGGAGAGTAATCTGCTGTTTCATATTTACAGTTCAAAGTGATGACTTGCCCTGTGTGAGCAGATACTTCTGTTTCCAGATGTGTAACAGAGTCACAGTTCGTAATTCCTCCTGTAGGTTAAAAATCAAAAGCAATTAATGATAATACATTTCAGTTCTGCAGTATTGCACATTACCCAAGACTACTAATAATTACCTAAGGTCAAGACACACATAACTGCATATATTAAGGACTTCATACTGGGTTAAAGAAATACCTTTGTCAGCTTTTAAAGCTATGCTTAGTATACAAAGAGAGGGACTTGTATATAATGAATGGGAGGAGCCACTTTTTGAATTCATTATGGGCGTGTAAGCAATTCGTCTGATATAATGTGCACAACTAGAGTTGGTCGAACAGTAAAAGGTTCGGGTTCGGGAAAATTTCCGAACTTAGTGAAGTTCGGTTCGGCGTTCGTGCCGAACCCGAACCCGAACGCCG
>JAKJJM010095540.1:0-10206 GCA_021901965.1 Pipa carvalhoi
TACCCGCTCAATAGGGTAATAAATAGCAGCGCCCGTACCCGCTCAATAGGGTAATAAATAGCAGCGCCCGTACCCGCTCAATAGGGTAATAAATAGCAGCGCCCATACCCGCTCAATAGGGTAATAAATAGCAGCACCCGTACCCGCTCAATAGGGTAATAAATAGCAGCGCCTGTACCCACTGCACATAGGAGAAGTTAATCTGCCCATGACTATCAAGTTTAGGGATCACAAAATACCTAAAAAAGAGGAAGTGCACAGAAATAAGTGGGGAATCCCTTAGTATAATACGGCTTAATAAATTCCACAATTCAGCTACGAAAGCATGCAGGTCTAAATGATTATATCATCAGGGTATGCCGACACCCAGACACGGGCACCGTAAGCCCCATATGTGCAGGTATTTACAAGCCTTACGTCCCTCGCCAGTGACTGTAACAAAAGGGTACACAGTATAATACTTGTAACGAATAGAAATAAAAATGTAATAAAAACTACCCACAGCCGTTGCTTAATATAAGAGTCTTTAAGAGTTGTATGTGCAGAGTCTCTCTCAACGCGTTTCACTGAGTATCTGATCTGCATGCGTTGTTAGAGGACTGTGGAGTCTGATGAGCAGTATTACACTAGGGGAGTCCCCATTGTTTCGCTTTCTTTTATTCCATTGTCTGTTTATACGTTTAGAGTTTTCCTGCTGTTATTGCCTGAACTCCCAGAATGCTCCACAGAGCACAGGACTTTTATAGTACCTGTAACAAAATGCTCCTTAAATAAGAACACGTTGTGCTCTTTAACAGGAGACAAGCACAGCATTTAACTGGACAATGAACATCCATACCAGCACCCCCACTGTTAATGTCCAATACTGCCGCCCCCTTGCTCCCCCAGAATCACTTTGTTTCTCCCATCTGTTCACTTATGTGCAGACTAAACTAGCGCTATACCATTTTCACTCCCTTTGGATTATCCGCATTTCATGTTAGAGAGACAGGGAAAACCCCTGCGGGAGCAGCAGGACCCAGGCTTCCCTGTAACAAGTTCAATGTATAAAGTGACGTTATTTCTAACGCTGCGCCAATAACACAGGCTGTCCCCCGCTGCATCCCGTTTACAGATGGACAAGGTAGGCGCACGGACAGGGTACGCAGAAACATTACGCTCACCGGACTTTCTCCTGCCAAGGTTCCTTAAGGGCCACAGCCGACGGGTCTTCAGGATCCCTGCGGAAGGTAGTAGGTGTATGGGCCAGTTGCTCAGACAGGCGTCTCCTACAGACAGAGAAAAGAGATGAGACAATCGAGCCCAGTCACGGTAATTACTTCTCATAACTAACCCGTGGGCACAAAGCGGTAACACGCCGGCCAGTGGTGGAAGTACTCACCGGATGTCCCCGGCTGCTATAAACACCGGCTCCTTGCTCTCCTGGCTGGTGATACTGTCCACGGAAAACTGGGAGATGTTGTCACAGCTGTTAGTGTGAATCTCAGGCAGCTAAAAAGGAGGGAAAAATCACAGCATGAATGGGGGAAGCAGCTGCCGGTCACATCCCTCCATCCACTGCCTGCTCCTAAAGCCAAATCTTTCCTACATAAAGGATCTTACTGTAGATACAGGCCCAGCTTGTGCGCCAGAGGATCTTCCCCCTGTAGGAAGGGAAACACTCACCTCCACCTGCAGCTCGCCGATATCATCCACAGACCAGGCTTCGTCGTCATTGTCGTAATTCGGGACAGTGGTGAAGCTGCTGGCCCTCTGCTCGTGGGTGATGCCGCACTCTGGAAGATTCTCCACCGACCGCGTGCTGCGTATTCGATTCTCAGGGATGCGAGCTGGTACAATGGAGGTTTCAAAGTTTTCACATTCAAGGACCTCCACATAGATCAAATATGGAGCCTGAGGGCAGAGGGAGAACAACCAAGCTCTTTCCTTAAGATGACAAGGTTTCAGCGACACTCCATCCTAAGCACACATTCGTTCCTAGACATTGCTCATATCAGCACGCAATCCTATCCGATAATACCTCTGTGCTTGTACATCGAGCTCTCAGACCATCCCTTACACATCCTCAAACTAACAACCTTCCAAAACATACAGGTCCCCCCTCTGCCCTAGAACTCATTTCATGTAAATACCAGCTTCTATGTACACTCACTGCGGTCTGCTTTTGTGGCTTGTCTGCTTGTTAGACACTAGGGCTAAGCAACCCCCAGCATCACTAGTACCAATGTGGCCCCTGACAAGTAAATTATAGGCTTTTAAATGAATTCTTTCCTGGCAGAAACACACTCAGAAAATGAAGATCGCACTTCAAGAACCATTTCAGGCACACGATTAAATCACACAGCATTTTCGCTGCTATGTCGATAACTCCGTATTTACTGCAGGGAAACCTCGAGCAGTGTTAACTCACTGGATGCCCATCCTGTCCCATCAGTCCACCTAAAGTCTAAGGAGGGACCACTGCAACTGGCTCATGCTCACTGCTCTAAACTGCCGCGCAGTGCAAACAAAATGGCCGGTAATAACGCGATTTTAAAAAGAGGTAATTTTCACAATACTACACATTATATTATTCCAATTAGGCAATTTAGAATTGAATGAAAGTATGATAAATGATGTTTACATGCGCGTTAATTATTGCAGGAATTTACTACTGGGTATGATTTACAATGTCCCTGATTAATTGGATAATCTGCCACTTATGTTACCTGAATGAAACCATGTTATTATACAATTAAAGGATTATGTAAGTAGTAATGTGCATGTAGCCTAAGCATTTCCTAGGTGGTTTAAAAAACAAATGCTCTGAAATGTCATTTATTTCTAACGAATCATGTAAATGAGCCGTGTGTTGCGGGGTTGGTGGGAGATGCAGTTTAATGCATAGGACCCACTGCAATGTGCATCAGAGACTATTAGCACTCAGCTATGCAGAATGACGGGCACCCGTGTGCTAAGCACTGGGCCTAGGGAGGAGGTTAACCAAGATTAGAAACATGTCCAGCTGCAGGGATCATTGTGGAGACAAATCTTCAGTCGTAGGGACAGAGAACCTCTAGGTAAGTACAGTAAAAGCCTGACTCCTAGCATGGTTTATTTCTTAAATCTTTTTTTAGGTCTTAACTTCCTCTTAAATGTGAAAAGTGAGTTTCCACTTAAAGAAGATGAATAGGTGTTGCCATGCCTGTCTCTATGGAAGCAACAACGACTAATCTCATTGGTTTATAAAAAAAAAATAGCACTGTCTGCTTTATTCTTTAAAGGGGCTGTTCTCTTTGGAATTCATTCTTAATATACTAAGACAGCTTTGAATTAGTATTTATTTTACCGTCGCTTTAACGGCTCCAGATATTGAACTCTGAATTTGATTGAGCCTCCCTCCATGCCTGACTCATTCTTAGTCAATAAATAGGCCTGCCTGATACATTGGATATGTGAGCCCCGTCCTTATCGGTGAACAGTAAAGAAGGAATAAATCCAGGATTCCAATTGCTATTCCGCACATTTTAAAGCATATTATAGGACTTGGACTCAGCTGAATTGTAAACCTTTGGCCGAGCTAAATTCCAAGCTCTTGTAAATCAAGTCTACAAAGTGAAATTTTGCCAATTCCCAAATCATTTTTCAAGCTTTATTAACAACTTTTCTCAATTTGGAATTTACAGGGGAATTCATTAAAGGGGGCAGTAGTTTACTGAGGTCTAGTAACCCACAGCGACCAATCAGCAGTTAGTAACCACTGGTACAGGGGAGATAGAATAATGAAAGATAACCGATTGGTTGGTAACGGTTACCGGATCTTTGTTAATCTCTGCTCCAGTTAATGAATTCCCCATTAAAAGTTTTGATTCAGTTTGGTAATTGGCTTGGTCAGTGTCTCTATCCACAGTAACAATGGAACAAGATCATTCGTACCTTTGGACTTTGCCTTACCCATGGTCTCCCCGGGTTAGTATTGCTTTCCATTTTACAGTTCATCCTTACTCAAACGCTCCCATTCCTCACTAGACAACACAGTGATTTGCTCACGCTCTCTAGCACAAACCATACAATGTTTACAGCCAGGTTCCCAGCGGGATATCACACCTACCTTATCCTTAGAGTTCAGCACAACAGCCTGAGTGTGGGGAACCCGCACAACGTGGTGGTCAAAGCCGGCAGTGGGAAGCCAGACTCGAGCCGGCAGCTTGTGGTTGAGTAATGACAACTCGGAGATGAGTCTTTGGGTCTTCTGCTCCTTGGTGGGAAGGGTGGCCAGTCGCTTTCCGATGCCCATCAGAGACTTGATGAACTCCCTCTCTGGAGCTAGCCGCACCGGCTGCCGGATTCAGAGACAGAGTCACAGGTGTGTCAAGTAAAGTGCAGACAAGTATCTATCAAAACCAGGAGAGAATACCCTTCCAAAAACAACAGAGGTTAATGGAGGCAACGAGGGAGTTACACTGGCCCCAAATGCTCACCCTTCCTGGAACCTAGAACGAGCTCAGTCATATGGATCTCTCTAGGCTCTACATACTATCTAGAAAAGCAACGTGGCCTACTAGCCCCAACCTTCTCTAAACCAGAGTTAAACTTTATAATACACAAATACCAGAATGACCGCACTGTCTGTCCTCAACCCCTCAAACCTAGGAAACCTCTGGCGCCTGTTACACTTCTTATATCTAGACTGGAGCTCCATCAATGTCCGATAAACCAATCAGATTTACCGTAAAGAAAGAATGAAACCTCATTGGTTACCGCTACCTGTATGGAGGGGCGTTCTTTTCACTAAACCAACCTCATCTGTTAATTTTATAAATTCTGCGTTCCTTATGCGCACCCAGACAGCAGACACATATAATGCATTGCAATTGGTTTCCTTATTCAAGCATATCTGATTTAATTCAATCATTTCATGAAGAGATAATGAGTTGATTGTTAGAAATAATGAGCCAAAAAAAGGACTTGAATTTAGAGAAATTACATATATATATATAAAACATATTAAGATTTAAATCCCCTTCATGTTTACATGCAAGCGAAACCCTAGCAACCAGATAATTTAAAGAATTACTAACACCACAAAAAGGAAAAACAAACCCTTTTGGAAATCATTATTAATGCCTAGAATGTGTTTATTTTAATTTGCTGGCTTCTGCCATCTTTTATTGGATGGGTAACCAGGTGCCTGTGCACCACCATTGTTTTAGAACAACAATAAAAACTCTCAAAAAGCCTCGAAATAGTGAAAACGAAGGAACTTTCAAAATAAAGTAATTAATCGGACTCTCTGGAATCCCTTCGGACGTTTATGGATTAGGTACGAAGCAGTATAAAGGCATATCAGCCATTTTCCTTTTGTTGGCGTTATTGTCCTTTAAATGCCAGGCTAGATTAGAGGGGAAAAAAAGAAACAAAATGAAATGTATAAATATATTAAACCAATTGCAAAGATAATGAGAGGACCTTGAATGTGCGCACGATATATAAACAGAGGCGTAGTAAGGAATTTTAATAAATAGCCCCTGGAATTTCACACTGGACCAATGTGCTTTATTCTGTCACTGAGGCCACCAAATAACCCCAGAGATTTAGATTGTATGGGACGAGAGACTCAAGCAGTAGGAATCAGTGACTGGGATTACATGCGCCCAACGGATATACAGTCAGACGCACCGCTGTAAAGGGTACTAAAAGTGAAGTCTGGTAATCAAACCTTTAACTACCCCCAAATAAATGAGCGGGTTGTTTCTGGTCAAATACAGGATTCACTTTTTGTGTAAATAATGCTCCTCTGCTTGGTAAAGGAGTAAACATAGGCTGCGTTTCCATAGCGGTGGGATTTCCCAGAAATCAATGCTTGGGAAAATTCAGATCTTTGGGAAAAAACCTTTGACGAGTCAAGTGCTTCTCATGCAGAGTTCAATAGAGCAGCGGTTCTCAACCTGGGGGTCGAATAATGATTTGCCATCGGAAATATAGGGTTTGTATAGGGTCGCCCAACAATAAATAATGAATGGGGGTCGCCAAATGACGTGGAATTGTACTAAAGAGTCGCAGCAATAAAAAGGTTGAGAATCGCTGCACTAGAGGGACCCGTATATTTGCACACACCTTGTGATGGGGTTATTTCAGTGCCTCAGTAACTAAGAGCGCCTGCCAGTACTCCGATAACTGATGGCTGAAAATACAAAGCCGCTACCCAGCATGCAAGGCCAGCAAGGGACACTTCCTGCTTTGTCCATTCCCAGAATGCTTTGGTGCAGTTGATATATCTGTAGACATCAGTTAGGCTGTAACCAGATTCTTTCAGCCAAAACCTAATGTGTTCCCTGCACTCACTGCCAATAAGTGGAGTAGGAATTACCCAGCACTCCTCGGTAGTAGAGGGATTACTGCAGACGGTATGGATTAAAGGGTGCACAGGAATCTGAAGAACATTAATCATTTCAGCAAGACCCAGCTTGTCCTTTTCCATCTGCTTTTAACATTATTTCCTCTGATTTTAGATCAGAAGAAGCAGCAATGCTAAACCCAGTCACATTCTATCCTGTGTAGAGTGATCCATATAAACGGACAACTTGTTAGCTCTTCAGCCAAACTGTTTAGAATGATTTGGCGTATCCCTGTATATTACAAGACATTCACAGGGATATTCCAACCATTTCTTCCCAAAGCACAGTGCAATTCCCTGTCTAGAAACATATCACATTCCATTGCAATGTGTCGGTTCTTCCTGCAGATGGCGGTCTTCCAGTTCACTACATGAACTCTGCTGCGACTGGCAAGCTGTCAATCTGTTAGCAGGAACTACATGATTGTCATGAAGGATGAAGAAATTAAAAACAGAATAAGATGAGAGAGAAACCATGGATTCCCACCAAGAAAAGAAATTAAACTGATTGAAGTTTCCATAAAAAATTATGATCAGAAGGTTAACAGCATTTCCTCTGAGCATTTGAGCGCTGCATGTCCATCTTTAATGTAATTATTACTGCCATACGTTAAATACAGGCCCCACTCTGCTGTGTTATGACGTAGGTGACTTTCCTACTGGGATTTGCTTTACAGGTAGAGGGAGACCAGGCTGGTGGGCAGATTAACCCGGGGGCAAGGCTATAGAACGTATCGCTGGGACATTTCCCTTTATGTGGGGGAGGCACCTAAACAAAGACTGGAAAAACCAGAGTTAAACTATTTAACATTATCTAACCCAGAAATGGCAAAAACTGGAATTTCCGCAACGTTTGGACAGGCTAGTGGGATGGAGTAAGAAAAGTTGGACTGGGTAGTCATGACCTAGAACACACATTGGGGGGGGAATAGGCTAGTGGGATGGAGGGCTGTAAGAAAAGTTGGACTGGGTAGTCATGACCTAGAACACACATTGGGGGGAATAGGCTAGTGGGATGGAGGGCTGTAAGAAAAGTTGGACTGTGTAGTCATGACCTAGAACATATATTGGGGGGAATAGGCTAGTGGGATGGAGGGCTGTAAGAAAAGTTGGACTGGGTAGTCATGACCTAGAACACACACTGGGGGGATTTAATAGGCACATGCTGGGGCACAGCTCTGATTCTGGACTGATAAAGGCTTGGGGTGGGCACAAGTTCCTTTTCTGGCAGGATAGGGATTACATCGCCCACTGACATTCATAAAATAATATACCAGGCGTCCTCTAAGCAAATGAGGCACAAACTGGCACATTGCTCAACCAAAGGATTTGCTCTCTGCTAATCAGATATTCTAGAAGTGCCCCGTGTCTCACAATGGCAACTTACCAAATAAAAATGAACATTTTACTAGACGAAGGTAGAAAGTTTGGTGGAAACGATATTTTAATTTGTGTCTGGTCCCCGCAGCGCAAGAAATAGATGTCTCATACGTGAAATCAACATCTGGTGCCAAATCCCCTCCCCTTCAGCCTCAATCTCTCTGCCAACAAAGAGGCATGCGGTTATCAGCAATGGGAAGAGGCAACAAGATGGCGTCGAGAGGCGAGAAGCAGCAAGTCGGGGCATCTGGAGTGTGGTATACATGCAGTGCCAACATGCAAATGAAAACTGGACCATCATTACCTGCAAAGGGCAGCCATGCAGGATTTGTGATGTCATCAACATGGGCCAATGAGTTGACAGAAAGCTTGGTTAACGGATTAAAAAACTAAAAGTAAACAGGTCCAGGAGGGCATTTAGTGCATATGTTTCTTGCGCGTGATGTCCAGGCTAAGCTGTAACATGCAGAAGTAAGGAGGGGGAACCTGAAATAAATGGTTATTTTTGTCATTTTGCTTTACAGAGGAAATGCTGCTGAAAGGAGAGAGAAGCCAAGAAGTTCCCCAGCCAACTACATGAAAACCGGCCACTTACGGAGGAGAACGACCTATCGAGACTTTCCGTACTGGATGAGAGCTCCTGGGAAAGAGGGGCGGACAGGAGGTGATAGGCAGAGGAGGGATAAAGGGGAGAAAAAGGCAAAGGTTTAGCCACCAAATGTCACAATGTGCCAATGTTCTACCCACCCACTGCCCGGATGAAATGGCGGAGCAACCGGTATAACTGTGAGGTACAGCACAAAGTTTTTGGCCAACCAAACGCAGGCCAAACGTCAGCGGTTCTGGGAAAAGGATTACAAATCCCAGACAACTCCCCACAAACACACTCGCAATCAGCTCTCCCTAACTCAACTGCTCGGCCCAACGAGAAAGGAAACTCTGTTCCGTACCAGGCTTTATCCTATGGGGGGGTATACCGCCAGGCTACAACAGTGACAGTCACAATAACGGGACATTGTACCTTTAACCGGCGGTGAGCACACTTCCTTTTACTCGGCAGAGTAGGTGGCAGCTTATGACACTTTCTTTAAACTGAATTCTGGATGAAAGTAAGCTAAGAGTAGGTAAGCCTAGAATAGGAGAAATTTCCCTTTAATGCTATGTCTTACAGCCACCCCTTCTTCTAAAATAGACTGCGCTTGCTTTGTCTCTAGGATAATCAGAAACTTCCCTTGTCACGGGGTTCAGGGAACAATATAGCCATTTACATGCCTGGAATCTGCTATGTGCTGCCTTAAAAGAGATCATGTGCCCTGATCCTTAAATCAGCTGTAAAGTGGCAGCAGTCCATTCATTCTCCTCTGTCCTATGGGCACTGCACTGATAAGTCCAGATAAGGGACAGCCTGGCTCTGCAATAAGCATTTGGTTTTACCCGGAGGCCAGTGCACAGATAAAGGGGACTGACAAGCCTTCTTGTAAGTGTAAACCTACTACATCGCCACCGTCTGTCCGTATCTATATCGCTATCTCGCTATATACGGGAAATCTGTGCCCGTTATACCACAGCCAATTCACTATTCTAGAATAGCATCACACGTCTTAAGTCAGAGAAACCCCCACAAGTTCAGTATAAGGGGCAATCAGGGATGTCCGAGGTTACCAGTAACTTTCATAGCTCCTGTGCGAATAGTAGTGCAACGATGGGCCAAAAGCTGGACATCACTGTACAAGGACAGCAGGAGCCCGCCCTGGCTAAATAAAGTAACCAGTGACTGTACAGGAGAGGACGCCAGCTCCTGTGTCATGGGTGGAAACCTTTGATTGCGCAGAAATTAAAACTATTCTAAAGTTACTAAAATGAAAGCCCTAAACAGTTCTGCTCCTCTAAATGTAGCCTTTAAAATGAACATGTGATCACATCAATAGAACGAGTTAGTAAATCTGCATCCGGCCCAAGCGAACCCAACTTTAACACGCAGAACATGCCAGACTCTATGGGACATGGAATAAAGGCTCTCCTGTTACAATATTGTCTGTATATTGGATGGTGGGTGGGTCAAGCATTTACTGATCCCAGGCTATCTACTGCTCCTGGTTTAGCTGACCCTCTGCCATAGGGTCTAAGGTTCCCAGTCACATGTGAGCAGTACATGCTGTGTCATTCACACACGTGTTATCCCAGCGTCTACATCTGACTCACAGCTGCAGTCAGCTGGGTCTGTATAAAGGTTATTCAACTGACTGCGGAGGAGGTAAACTACAGAAAGGCTGATGCCTGCCAATACACTCCCAGTCATTACCCAGCAGGGGCCCTCACACAATGCCTGCCAATACACTACCAGCAATTACCCAGCAGGGCCCCTCACACCTGCCAATACACTCCCAGTCATTACCCAGCAGGGGCCCTCACACCTGCCAATACACTCCCAGTCATTACCCAGCAGGGGC